>APFE031097497.1:92229-108777 GCA_000404065.3 Pinus taeda
TATATCATCAAAAAATACTAACACAAATTTTCTAAGGAATGGTTTGAAAATTGAATTCATCAAACCTTGAAATGTTGAGGGTGCATTGGTAAGTCCAAAAGGCATGACCAAAAATTCATAATGATCGTCATGAGTTCTGAATGCTGTTTTTGGAATTTCTTCAGTCTTCATTCTGATTTGATGATATCCTGAACGAAGGTCCAACTTGATGAAGTAAATTGATCCATGCAATTCATCCAGTAATTCATCAATGACAGGAATGGGAAACTTATCTTTAATAGTGAGCTTGCTGAGCTCCCTATAATCCAGACACATGTGCCATGATCCATCCTTCTTGTGCACGGATACTACTGGAGCAGAGAAAGAACTTTGACTCGGTTGAATTATACCAGGCTCTAGCATTTCTTCAACCATACGTTCAATTTCACCCTTTTGGGCATACAGATATCTGTACGGCCTGATGTTTGGAGGAACACTTCTTGGAATTAGATGAATAGCATGATCATGATCATGAATAGGTGGGACACATTTGGAAGTCTCAAATAACTTAGAATGATTGTCCAAGACTTTTTTGAGATCTGGAGAAATAGATGATTCCAATATGGGAACATCTAGTGAACGTAATTGTGTGATTACACCTCTTTGTTCCTTTTTTAGAAGCTTTGTCATACCGTTAGAGCTGGTTATCTTTCCTGGTTTCCCTGCAATTCCCCTTAATTCCACTTCCTTTTCTTCAACAAAACATTTCATGAAAAGTTCTTGAAAATTAAAAGCTATTGTACCCAGGGATTGTAGCCATTGGACTCCTAATACAACATGAGCACCTCCCATTCGAATTCAAAGCATTGGGATAGTCAATACATATTCTCCCATGGATAGTTTGATATTATGGCACTTTCCAAAGAAATTTATTGTTCCTCCATTTGCAACCATTACTTGATAGTCTGGTGCTGGACATAAGAAGCAATTCAATTCTTTTGCTACCTTACAATGAATAAAATTGTGTGTACTTCCTGAATCAATCAACACTATTACCTTTTTCTTCTTGATTTGTCCTTCTATCTTGATGGTTTGAGGAGTGGTAATTCCAGCCAATGCATTACAAGATATGGTTGGATTCATTTCTTCTTTATCTAGGCTTTGTTTCTAGAGTATATCCTCTTCTTTTGGCCTTTCTTGCTCCTTTTTTTCTTCCTCTTCACAATCTATGTAGAATAATTTCTTCTCAAAACACTTATGACCTTTAGTGTATTTTATATCACAACTGTAACAAAGCCCTTTTGCTCTTTTTTCTTCCAATTTTTGTGGTGTCAATCTTATAGGTTGTGGAAGGCTAGGGACAAAAACACTTCCATCTTTATAGTTGTGAGTGGTATGCTTCCTGGTTGCCATAATTTTGCTTTCCATTTTTCTTGCTAACCTGAATGCCTTCTCAAATGAATCAGGTTCCCAAAGGCGAATATCATGTTGGATATTATCCTTTAAATTCCCTATGAACACATCAATCCTATGCTCCTCTGGAATATTTTTTACCGTTATGTTAAATTTCTGGAACTCCTCAATGTGCTCCATTATTGAACCCTTTTGTTTGAGACTTATCAATTGGCTAAAAGAAGTGTTGCTTTTTGTATCCTCATAATGTGTTGTCATTTCTTCCGTAAAAATTTCCCAAGTGACAATTTGTTTACGAGAGAAAAGCCATCAATACCATACAAACTGATTTGGTTCCAAATATACAGTTGCAATACGTACCTTTTGTGTGTTTTGCACATTATGGAGATCGAAAAATTGCTCCAGTTGTATTATCCATGTTGCGGGATCCTTGCCATCAAACTTCCTCATATCGATTTTTGGAATATGGTGGGTCTTAAATCCAACATTAGAGTCTATGAAATCATTATTAACATTTCTTTTGTTCTCATCATGAGTTTCCGTTACTACCCTTTCACCATTAGTGACCATTTATTGTAGCAACTTATTCAAATTTATCTTTAATTCTTCCATCTTATCATCCATGCCATTCATATTAGCTTCCATCTTAGCATCCATGCCATTCATCTTAGCTTCCACGCCATTCATATTGGCTTCATTTACCTTTAGTGAGAGTGAAATTTGTTGTACTTGGTCTTGTAATTTTGATATATCATGTTGCATTTCTTCATCTTCTTCACGAGTCATGCTAGAGCTTTCAGGTTGCTTACTAGGTGTTTCCATTTTCTTTCTTCGAGGCATTAATTAATGCTAATAATTCTTCACTATTCCCTTTGAATTCCTTCAAACTAATTTTTCAAACCAACCTTATGCAAAATTAAAAACAATTACACACATTTTTTTCACTTTCTAGGAGCTCAATATTGAATCTGATGTATCTCTGTAATTTCGGATCATCCAGTTCTGAAATTGGGACTTGCAGTAGCCCTCTACGTCCTCTTTCCAATGCCACCAGTCAAATCGAATTTAGATTCTCCAAGAAAGAGTTATGCACAATCTCCCAAGATGACCTTATTATATACCTTTTCAGAAGAGCGAACTTGTATGAAGTGCCACGTGTCACTGTTTTGACCTTCGGGTCTAAAAAATATACACAGGAAACTACAGTTCATCCTTCTTTTGTAACTTCTTAATAAATTTCAATCTGATGCTCAAAACAAAAGTTATTACGATTTTCCCCAGGTCACCTATTTGGAATGTAATTTAGGAGTCTGCAAAAAGGCCAACTTTCTCAGATCATATCTCCGCAAATATAGCGCAAAAATATCTGAATTTTGGATCCAAGGTTCAGAACAATTTTGTACCAAATTGGTTTTTTTTAGCATCTGAAACATCGCAGAAAAAAAATTTATAGTGAAAATACCACGATGACCTGTTTGGAGCAGTGAAACCCTAGAATCCAAAGCTCTTATACCAAATTTTATGAAACCAGCTCACAAAAACATAGAAAAGAGAGATTAACGCCTTCAAAATAAGCCTCTTCGAGGGGGCAACCTCCTTTACATTACACAAATGAATAATTCTTGGATGATACAAATGACAAGACCTCCTTTCTATATATAGGATTCTAAGGGGTCCTAATATAATCAGAGCCGACATAACAATAATAATGTAAGGGCACAATAATAACAATAGTGTGCTTCTATGGGGCACAATAGTAACAATATGGGTACTACGTGGGTACAAAAATATAATAAGGGGGTTGTACTAATAAAAATAAGGGGTTACACTAGTAGTATAGGGGCCTAACACAATCTGCAAGGAGCTCTTCTTTGGTTTGATGCCCAAGTACACATGTTCCCCAACCTGGAACTCCTTGAAGAACTTGTTCCTATCTGCATAACTCTTCTACCTATCATGAGTTGCCTTTAGATTCTTCTTGATTACCTTCATTTCTTGTTCCATCTCTGCCAACATATCTGGTCCAATCAATACCCTGCTAACTGAATCACTCAAACTCATACAAGTGTTACAAATCCCCCCGTACAATGCCTTAAAATAACTCATCCTCAATGACTCCTGATAACCATTGTTGTATGTGAACTCTACCAAAGGGAGATACCCTTCACACTTCCTCAGTTGATGCACCACATACATCCTCAACATGACCTTTGATATTCTATTGACCCTCTCTGTTTGTCCATGTGTCTACGGATGATAAGTTGTGTTGAAGGCCAACTTTGTGCCCAAACATGCAAATAAATCCTTCCAAAACTTGGAAGTGAACTTCACATCCCTGTATAACACAATTTTCTTTGGAACACCATGCAATCTAACTAAATCTCTGATGAATACTTGTGCCACATCACTAGCTGCGAATGTAGACTTCAATAGAATGAAGTGTGCAACCTTTGTTAATTTCTCCGCAATTACCATAATGGAATCATGTTGTCTCATTGTCTTCAGCAACCTTGTAATGAAGTCCATGGAAATGACCTCCAATTTCCACCCTAGAATCGCGATCGGCTATAGCAGTCCACTTGGATGTTTACACTTTTCTTTCACTTGTTGACACTTGAAATACCTCGCCACAAACTCTGCTTCATTCGTCTTCAAATTTGGCCAATAATAATATCTCTTCACTATTGTCAGTGTCTTTTGATAACTTGGGTGACCTGAATAAGGTTTCGCATGAAACTCCGAAAATATCACCTTCTTGAGCTCATTGTTATTTGGTACATATATCTTGTCTCGGAACCTGACTAATCCATCCATTGTAAGACAATAATCCATACCCTATGCACCTGCACTTGTACCCTACTGCGACCCATGCACAATATCCATACACCTGACATCTTGTTGTCTTGCCTGCGGGATCTTATCCTGTAAGTCTGTCCCATAGGAGCTCATAGTTGCTAGGTGATTTACCTGTACCCGTCTGTTGAGAGCATCTACCACCCTATTATCTTTACCTTTGATGTACCTCATCTCGAAATAAAACTCATTGATTGTGGCCAACCACCTAGCTTGCCTAGCATTCAGATTTAGTTGGTCAAAGAAATACCTCAACCCAATGTGATCACTCATCAGTATAAACCTCCTCCCAAAAATATAGTGTCTCCATATCTTTAATGCATGTCTGAACGCTCCTAACTCAAGATCATGCATCGGGTAGTTCTTCTCATGCTCATTTAGTTTTTGAGACTCATAATATACCACCTGTCCATCTTGCATAAGGACTCCACGAAGCCCTCTCTTGCAAGCATCTGTAGATACCATAAACTCTTTGTCAGGATCCGCAATCTGTAACACTGGTGCATGTGTCAACAACTGCTTAAGTTTCTCAAAGCTAGCCTCGCACTCCTCTGTCCATTCGAACTTCTTACCTTTCCTTTGCAATGATGTGATGGGATAAGCACTCTATGAGAATTTCCTGATGAACCTCTTGTAATATCCTTCTAGACCCATGAAAGATCTCACCTCATCCACACTCTCAAGAGCTACCCACTCCATGATGGCCCTTATCTTCTCGGACTCTACTGTACTGCCTTCCTTGGAGACAACATGTCCTAAGTAGTGTACCTCAGTCTGAAAGAAACTACACTTGCTAAGCTTAGCATAAAACTGATGCTCCCTCAACACTGCTACTAAATGCTCGGCATGCTCTTCCTAATTTTTAGAATATACTAGTATATCATCAATGAACACAATAACAAACTTATCTAAATATGGACGCAACGCACTATTCATTAAACACATGAATGTAGTTGGAGCATTAGTTAAGCCAAATGGAACAACAACAGACTCATAATACCCATACCTGGTCCTAAATGCAGTCTTGTAAATTTCCTCCTCTTTGATGTGTACCAGAGGGTATCTAGATCTCAGATCGATCTTTGAGAACATTATTGCTCCCTTCAACTGATCGAACAAGTCATCGATCCTCGGTAAAGGGTACATGTTCTTGATAGTCACTTTGTTCAACTGCCTATAATCAATGCATAATCTGAGAGTACCATATTTCTTCTTCACAAACAAGACTAGAGCGCCCCAAGATGATACACATGGCCTAATGTATCCCTTGTCCAACATTTCCTCTAACGGCAACTTTGACTCAACCAACTCAGGTGTGTTCATCTTGTAAGGTGTTTTTGATGTTGGAGCTGCCCCTAGCACTAACTCAATACAAAAGTCTACCTCCCTGTGAGGTGGTAACTCTATAATGTCCATAAGAAATACATCCTGAAACTGCTACAAACTTGGGTACCTTATCAATACATCTGCATCGTCAACCTCCTTACCCTTATCACTAGAAAAGTGTATTGCAAACAACATACACCCTTTCCTGCGGCTACACTTCGCTTGCATAGTTGTCACCATCCTAATTGATGGGTTTCTTCTTACCGTGTAAGACTCTTGGTTCCATGTTGTCATCAACACACTCAATAGCTTTGTCATAGCAGTCTACCTTGGTTCTATGAAGATACAACCAATCCATGCCCAACAACATATTGTATGAACCTAATGGTAATACATTCAAATGTGTTGCAGTAGTCATACCATTCAAATCAAATGTGCAAGCTTTTACGCAATGATGAACTCGCTTCTTCATACCTGTAGCCAACTATACTAATCAAGACTTTGCATGCAATTCCTTACTCGAACCACACTTATCCACCAACTTAGGACTAACATTAGATCCAAGGTCAATCAAAATAGAAATAACTTGATCATAAAGCTTACCATCCATCTCAATGATAGATGCTTGGTGTTCTGCATGCCTATTGTCAACTTCCCCATAGATACGTGGAATACTCTTACCAACATCCCCAACAATTTGTGCCTCCTGTGAACTGTATATCTGAGGCCTACCACCCTGATTCTATGGACAATCTCTCTTGAGGTGCTCCTTACAGCATGTCCAACGCTCCAACCGACCAATGCCCTCACCTCTATGTTTTTGTTATTGATGTGACCCATGTCTCTGTCTAGCTACAGTAAATCTCTTTTGCAGTGTCACATTCTCTTTCTCATCTGCATGTGAAGGCCTTGTCCTCTTAGGCTACCATTTACCTTTATCTTTATCCCTTCCTTTCCATCCATGCTGAGATTCATTCTTACGCTTTGATTGTTTATAGAAATGCTTCAGTTTGACAATAACTTCCTCAAGTGACCTAGGCTCATCATACTCAATCTGATCTCTAAATGTTAATGGCAAACCACTAACAAACCTCTAAACTTTATCCTTCTCATCAGTAATATACGATGCATACCTAAATTGCTACAGAAACTTGGTTGTGTACTCTTTATCTATCATTGATCCCATTTTTAGCTCATAAAACTCTTTAGCCTTACTGTTGTAGTACCTTTCTGAAAAGTACTTCTTGAAAATCCTCTTGAACTCCCGCCAACTCAAAGTCATATGTCTGTTGGAAATAATACTGGGGGGGGGGGGGGGTGAATCAGTATTAACAATTTAATAATTTTTCATTTCCATAAACAAATTGATATACACTACTTCTGTTAATTAAAACTGGGTATATACGCAACTGTGTTTAGAGAAAACCACGTATGTCTTGCAGAGTTCTAATTTAGTTAGCTAGTCTTAATCTGTGTATCAGAACCATAAAAAAGTAATCAAGTGCAGTAAACAGTACAGGCAATCACACACATGAACACAAGATATAAGATGGAAACCCAATGTGGGTGAAAACCACCTGCTGCAATTCATCTCTATCTTCTTTTTAGTAAGAAACTTTTTTTTACAATATTAATGTACTAGTGCAGTCTTATACTAGTACGTAGGCTTCTACCTGCAAAAGGCTACAACCTTCTCTCATTCTCTAGCTTCTCCTAGAAGGGAGCTATAACCCCCTTAGCTCTTGTACTAGTTGATGTACTAGTACGTAGGTGTTGACCTACAGAAGGCTACAACCTTCTCTTTTCTTCCAGGGACCACGTTTCATAAATTTTCATACTAGATCCATCAATAACATCAATCAAACATCAAATGTATTTGCATCAACCAATCTCCTTTGCACCAAACAAAACTAAATCAAACAATCACTTCTCTTAATGTTGTAACCAGAATACAGTAATAGTAACTAGAAACCAATCTTGAACCCAGAACACTGCAGCAATAAATAGAAGTAGCTAAAACATATTTTATGAGACTTACGCTACTTCAATATGTAGAACCTGCATGCATACGCTCCTGTAATAAGGCAAACCTGCGTATACGCTGTTTTGAATTACCGAACTAGCGTGTATACGCACCTTTGCTAGGCCGAACCTGCGTACAGATCTATAAAAGATAATTTACCCTTTTCAATTATTCAGACATCAGTTATACCCAGATTATCAGATTTATAGATCAAGTCATGCGCCAAATATAACAGATCAAAATCACACAAAGGTACTTCTATTGAAGACTTAAGATCTTGAACTTATTTTTCCTCAGATATTCAATCCTTGAGTGCCTTTGCCTAATGATCTCCTTCCCCTTTTATAGTCTTAGGCCTTACTCAATACCATGGTCCAAAACTACTTAGAACCAATACCTGGGTCCAAATACATGGGTTCAACACTTCGGACGATATATCATGGTCCAAAACCATAGGTCCAAATACCAAGGACCAAAAACCGTGGACCAAAAACAAGTTTTCCCACATGTACGTGTTTTTTCCTTGTGTGAAAGTGTGTGCATACGCATACGCGCCTTTTGATAGGTGATCCTGCGTGTATACGCAACTTGGTTAAGAGGAACCTACGTATATCTCTTTTTCCTTCATTTTGAGAGCCTAAACTATGATCTGTCATCTGAGTGAGTTGCCATCAAGGACAACACCTGTGTCATAGTGCTAAACCTGTGTCATAATGCCAACAATCTCCCCCTTTGGACTTGATGGCAATCCCAAGTCACTCAAACTCATTCTCCCCCTTTGTCATCAAGGGAAAAGGGTTATGCTCCCCCTGAGTACATGTTGAAATCTCTGGTCTGTTGTGTTGTCCATGGTCCCCCTAACTGTAGGCAAGGTCTGCAAAAAAAATATGTTCTACAAGAAAGAAAATGACTCTATACATCATAAATGACCTTCCTATCACCAAAGACTCATACATACATCCATCTCCCAACCAAGTGGGAACGTACCAAGATTAACTCTTCCACCCAACCAAGTGGGGATACACCAAAAATTTATACATGATAAAACAAGAACATTACATTATCCATCCTAGGCATAGTGGGGAAACAAGATAGGTCGTTACATGACCTTGATAATAAGAGAAATACATGACATAGAGACCAAATATCTAAGACAAGACTATGATAGTTATCAACAACTATCATCAGCAGCATCTGTCAATCATCATCCAGACCAACAACCATGATCTCCCTCCGCAACTGTTCCACCAAGATCTTCTAAGATACTGCCAACAATGCATTATTAGAAGTATATGCTCCCCCTAAACCTGTGCCAGATGGTCTCTGTCAGACCCATATCAGACTCTTTTCATCTTGAGTTTGGCCCACTGTTTTTCTTCAAACCAACATATATGCGACTATATCCACAGAAACCGGCGTATGTACGTGGATACGCTTCATGAAAATCGCATACAACCACTATTCCCTGAACCAGATAAGTGTCAACAACAAGATGATGCAACAACTACTCCCAACTTCTGTCTGAGGTATTCAAATGTCTCTCTAGGCAATGGTTTGGTGAATATATCAGCAACTTGTTCCTTCGAGGGGACATACTCCAATTTTACTTTTTGTTCAAGTACTTGTTCCCAGAGAAAATGATATTTGATAGGTATGTGCTTGGTCTTGGAATGCATGACATGATTCTTTGAAATGTTAATTTCGCTTGTATTATCACATAGAATGGAGATGGGTGGAGTACAAGTGATTTGAATGTCTTGCAGTGTTTGCATCAATCAAAGGAGTTGTGTGCAGCAAGATGCAGTAGCCACATATTCTGCTTCAGTTGTAGATAATGCAATTGAACTTTATTTCTTGCTTAACCAAGATACTAATCTGGAACCCATAAAGAATGCACCACCACTAATGCTTTTTCTGTCATCCACACTTCCTGCCCAATCTACATTTGTATATGCATGAAGTGTGAGGTCTATACCTCTAGGATACCATAAGCCATAGTTTTGTGTTCCTTGAAGATATTTGAAAATCCTTTTAACTGCCTGAAGGTGTGCTTCTTTTGGATTTGCCTGGAATCTTCCAACTATTCCCACTGCATGCATGATGTCTGGTCGGGTACCTGTCAAATAGAGCAGACTACCAATCATGGATCTATAGGTTGGTTGATGTACTGCTACTGATTCATCATTTTCGTTGAGGCTACATCCTGTTACCATAGGGGTACATACTGGTTTTGAATCTTCCATGTCATATTTCTTCAAGATCTGCTTGAGGTACTTGGTTTGTGATAGAAAGATACTGTCTTTGTTTTGTTGGACTTATAAACCAAGAAAATATGTGAGATCACCAAGAAGGGACATTTCAAATTCTTTCTGCATCACCAAGGCAAAGTTTTGACTCATGGCTTCTTCATTGCTACCAAAGATGATATCATCAACATACACAACAAGTATTAGCAATTTATCATTGTCAATTTTTACATATAGATTTCTATCTGCTAATCCTTTTGAAAAACCTTGTTGATGGAGGTATTTGTCCAGACAATGATACCAAGCCCTTGGAGTCTGTTTAAGACCATAGAGAGCCTTTCTGAGTCTGCACACAAGTTTCGGATCATTTCCAAGGATGAATCCATCTGGTTGCTCAATATACACTTCTCTTCTAAGTCTCCATTCAGAAAGGTAGATTTCACATCCATTTGATATACTTTGAAATTCTGAAAGCTAGAAAGAGTAAGGAACATTCTTATGGCTTCAAGTCTAGCAACCGGCGCAAAAGTTTCTTCAAAGTCTATACCTTCTTGTTGAGCATACCCTATACAAACAAGTCTGGCCTTGTTTCTAATAACATCTCCATTTTCATTCAGCTTGTTTTCGAATATCCATTTGGTCCCTATGACATTCTTATCATTAGGTCTAGGAACCAATTCCCAAGTGTTATTATTTTCAATCTGCTCAAGTTCTTCATTCATGGCCTTGACCCAGCATTCATCTTTGCATGCTTCACTTACATTTCGTGGTTCGACGGAGGAGAGCAATGCTAGATAGCTTAAAGCTTCTGTAATAGTTCTTCTTGTTTGAACACTTGCCTCTTTCTGCCACAAAATTTGAGTCTCTGGATGATTCTTCTGTACTTACTTGGATGGAGTCTTTTCTTCTACCCTTATCTGTTCTTCTGGTGCCTCATAGGTTTCTTCTCCATCATTAGTCTAATTTGAAGTTGAACGATAGTCCTCTTCATCTTCAAAATCTTCGGTTTTTATCTTCTTTAGATTGTTGCCTACTTCATCAACCACCACATCAATACTTTCAACAATTTTTCCAAGTCTTTTATTGTAACACTTATATCCTTTACTTCGGGAAGAGTAAACAAGGAGAATGCCTTCATCTACTCTAGGTTCAAACTTGCCAAGTTTTTCATCAGTCATTTTGATGTAACATTTGCTTCCAAAAAATTTGAAGTATTTTACTGTAGGAGTCTTACCATGCCAAAGATCATGACGATTTTGAGTGTTGTTTACCCGGATGTTTGTTTTCTTGAGAATAGTAACGGCAGCAAATGCAGCTTCACCCCAAAAGGTTGCAGGAGTTCTAGACTCATCTAGCATAACACGAGCCATTTTTTGAACCATTCTATTCATCCTTTCCACTAATCCATTTTGCTGAGGAGTCCTTGCAGTAAAGAATTCCCTTCTTATTCCATGTTCTTCACAAAAGTCAAAAAATTCATCCAAGGAAAATGCCCCTCCTCGATTAGACCTGAGGCATTTGATTCTACGGTATGATTCATTTTCAAACAAGGCTTTGAAAGCTTTGAACTTTTTGAAAGCTTCGTCTTTATGCTTTAGAAGTCCTATCCAACACATCCTGGAAAAGTCGTCAATGAACAATATAAAGTATTCTTCTCCACGAGGTGACTTTTTCCTTGATGGACCACATAAATCAGTATGGACAAGTTCAAGTGGCTTACTAACTGATCCTTCCTTCTTAGGGAAATGTGTTCTAGTTTGCTTCCCAAACTAACATGATTTGCATATTGTATTGTCTGGAATTTTGATGTCAGGAAGATCGCGAACAGCTTGATATTTGCATGCTTTCCTTATCTGAGGGAAGCTTAGATGCCCCAATCTTATGTTCCATAGCCAGTGTTCATCATTCTTGCTTAAATAACATTGTTGTTGTCCTCCCTTGAGTATGTATAAATTATTTGGAGTTCTTATGCCCTTGATCATTGTTTCTCCTGTATCAAGCTCAAAAATAATACATCCATTTGATCGAAATACTACCTCATTTCCTTGATCACACATTTGACTAACACTCAATAGATTATGCTTTAAACCATCAACATACATAACATTTCCAGCTTTGACCTTTTCTTTCAAAAGAATAGAGCCTTTACCTTTTATGAGTGCAGGGGTGTCATTTCCAAATGAGACCTTCCTTTCCTTTTCTAAGGCACTATATGACTGAAGTTTTTCTTTATCACCTGTCATATGTTTCGAGCATCCACTATCGATGTACCACTGATTTTCCTGTCCTTCCGCATATAATTCTATACCACATCATTATGGTTGTGGTTCTTTCTTTCTCCATGTTTTGGACCCAATGAAGCTTTCTCCTTCCGAGATGTTTGCCGAAACTTACTTTTGCATTCAGAATCTTCATGACCAAAGTTGTTACAAATAGAGCATTCTATTTCATTTTCAAGAGCAGAAAAGTTATTATAGGTTCTCTTCATGATCCCAGTCACACTCCTTTGATTTCGTGATTCTCTAGTGATGATGGTCTTATAAGCAACACATTGAGCAGCTTTGTATCCAAAGTTATGACATGAGAAACATTGGCCATTAAAGAAATTCCTGCGATTATCAAATCTATCGATCCAGTGATTGTAGTTTCCATTGACATTCATTCTTGAGGCAAATTAAGAATGATTTACCTGCGGTTGGTTGTAGCTTTTGTTCATACTTGAAGTAGATTGACCCCAATTTACCTGGTGATCCACTTTATGCCTTTGCTGACAATTGTCAACCTATTCACTTCTCCTTGCTGCATCAAGATAACTTTTGTAGGTGGATGGCTTCTGTGCTTGAGATGCTTCTTCAGTATATCCAAGACCTGTCTTGATTAGAAGAGAACATTACACTTTGATAATCTCATCTAAATTTTCAGATCCTTTAGCAAATCTAAGATTAAGAGCTTTTATTTTCTCAATATCTTTTCTAAGTCCCACAAATTCACATTCTAACTTTTCATTGTGTTTTTCCCTTTCAGCAAGTTGGAATGTCAGAGTGTCTATAATCATACTCTTTTCTTCTAAACAAATTTTAAGTTTAGAAATATCTTCATAGAGATCATCTTCATCTATAGCATACAAGAAATCATCATCTTCAAAAGCCATCAAAAGTCTATAATCATTACCATGTTCATCTTCATCACTATTTGAAAGTCCATCGTTGTCTTCATGTGTATAATAGCTCTTCTTACTTAAGTTCTGTTTTCTGTTCCATTTAACTGGTTCCTTACCTTTATCAAGCTTATCTTTATGAGGACATTTGGCTGCATAGTGACTGACTCTTCCACAAGCAAAGCATTTGAAAGGTAGCTTACCTCTTAATCTTCCAGAACCCCATTGAAGGTTCTTAACAAAGTTTAATTCTTCCTCTCCTTTTGACATATGTCCTAACTCATTGTATTCTCCTTTTCTTGAAGTTTTGAATGTGGCTTCTCTTATGTCTAATGGACCCCCTTTTCTCATTTAGAAAGCAGTTAGGATTTCATGCAGCTGTGACATGGTGATACTCTGAAGATTCTTCTTTTCTTCTATGGCAGAAACTTTTGATTCAAACGTAGAAGCCAAAGATCTTAAAACCTTTTCAACTAAAGTAACTTCTTTTATCTCTTCACCCAAGTTTTTCATGCGATTAACAATCTCATCTATACGTAATAAATAAATATCCACACATTCATCATTGTGCATTCTGGGAGTTTCATATTGAATTCTGAGATAATGTAGTTTTGCACGTTTTACCTGTTCGTCTCCTTCATAGCTTAAAATGATCTTGTCCCATATTTCTTTGGTGGTTTTGAGCTGCATAACCTTGATAAATTCTGATTGAGATAGACTCCCCAATAAAGTATTGACAGCCTTTGCATTTGTTTCATACTGCTTTTTACCAACCGCATCTATAGGAGTTGTTGATGGAAATGTGTATCCTCCTTCCATGATATCCCAAACTTTTATACTAAGAGATTGAAGATAGGTTGTGGTTCTTACCTTCCAATAGACGAAGTTGCTCCCATCAAAGATTGGTGGCCTGATGGATGCCTCGTTTTCATAGTTGCTCATGATGATAGATCTTCCTTCAAGCGATCAAGCTTCTTAGGAAGCACCTGCTTTGATTCCAATTGTTGGAAATAATACTGAGAGGGGGGGGGGGGGTGAATCGTATTAGCAATTCAACAATTTTTCATTTCCATAAACAAATCTGATATAACCGCTACTTCTGTTAAATTAAAATTGCTCGGGATATACGCAACTTGTTGTTTGAGGAAAAAAACCGCGTATATCTTGCAGACTTTTCTAATTTAGTTAGCTGGTCTAATAGTATGTATCAGAAACCATAAAAACAGTAGTAATTTCAAGTGCGTAAAGCAGTAACAGGCAATCACACAATGTTGAACCACAAGATATAACGGTGGAAACCCAATGTGGGTGAAAGCCACTTGTTCAATTTCGTCTCTATCTTATTTTTAATAAGAAACTTTCTTTTACAAATATTTCTATACTGGTTGCCAGTCTTATACCGTACGCAGGCTTCTACCTGCTAAAAGGCTACAACCTTCTCTCATTCTCCGGCTTCTCCTGGAAGGGAGCTACAACCCCCTTAGCTCTTGTACTAGCTGATGTACTAGTACGTAGGTGCTGACCTACAGAAGGCTACAACCTTCTCTTTTCTTCGAGGGACCACGCTTCATAAATTTTCATATTGAATCCATCAATAACATCAATCAAACATCAAATGTATCGGCATCAACCAATCTCCTTTGCACCAAACAAAACTAAATCAAACAATCACTTGTCTGAATGTTGTAACCAGAATATAGTAATAGTAACCAGAAACCGATCTTGAACCCAGAACACTGCAGCAATAAACAGAAGTAGCTAAAACATATTTTATGAGACGTACACTACTTCAATATGTAGAACTTGCGTACATACACTTCTGTGTTAAGGCAAACCTGCGTATACGTTGTTTTGAATTACCGAACCAACGTGTATACGCGCCTTTGCTATGCCGAACTTGCGTACAGATCTATAAAAGACAATTTACCCTTTTCAATTATTCAAACATCAGTTATACCCAGATTATCAGATTTATAGATCAAGTCATGCGCCAAATATAACAGATCAAAATCACACAAAGATACTTCTATTGAAGCCTTAAGATCTTGACCCATTAATAGAACTTATCCTTCTTCTAGCGCTCAGGTTCCTCCTTGATTCAGATCCAGCTATGCACCATAACCCAATGATCAATATTCTTGATCTTGTTCTTCCTCAGATATTCAATCCTTGAGTGCCTTTGCCTAATGATCTCCTTCCCCTTTTATAGTCGAGCATAAGCGATCAATTCTTGTAATCAACCTACAAGACTAATATATGTAATCAAACCTACAAGAATGTAACCTAACATACAAGGGCGTAAGTAGGTGACATAAAATCAATGTGTAAGCGACATATAACCATATACAATCAGTCACATACTCATGACAAATGCATTCGACAAAATCAACATCAATTCTCCAGGGAAACATTACTACAACCATAATCAATCATCAAGCAAATGAAACAAGCACATGAAATGCAAGCGTAAGAGACACACATGTAACTGACATGCATGCATGACCAACACACACCGCCCATCCAATCTGAGAGTTGAACCATGCTCTCAAACCACTCTGTAACACCCTCCTCCCACATCCACCCAAGTAACCATGCCAAATGAGTAAACATGAGACAAGAAGCTACTATGATCAGATTCAACCTCCTATGTGACTTTAAGGAAGTGGAATCAATGGAAACATCACACATAGTCATCCAACATCATCAATAGAATCCTCAAGAGACAAGTTAGCCTGTCAAATAGCTTGTCCCTAAGTCCCACTGTTGTTCTAGATCTCTTAGAACATAGTCGTTCTCATGCTATGGCAAAAGGAGTGACCAACAACCTAAAGTTGCTCTCACAAGCTTTCCTACCAGCAACCAAGGACCAAAATTTCTAATTTTGTGCCACCGACCCCGGGATTTAAGCCACCTTTTCGGGCCTAAAGCCCAGGCCACTTCCCAGAATGGAGTGATAGCTTGAAATCATTAAAAATACAGGGAAACAATGATGCAAAAGCAATAAGTTGAACAAGACCGTAACCAAACCCCTACTAGCCATGTCAGGCATATCATCAAACATATCATCAACATGTAACAACAGTCTAAACTTTGAAACAGGAACTGATATTGTTACTTGTTTCGTAGAGATAGCAAAAAAGTGACCTGATTTTGAAAAGGGGTGATGCAGAACACACATGTTTTTTTTAGAGCATAGTTTTTGGCACTTTAATTTTTTTTATGTACATTACATTTTAGAAATGGTAGTGATTTTCATGCTGATTTAAAAAAGTGGGTATTCTGCATCACACCCTTTTTTTAAAAGACCTATTTTTTGACTTTAAATTTTCTAATGTATGCAATGTAAATAATTCTTTTCTAAATTTCATAGTTTTTGAAGTGGTCGTTTTCTTCATATTTTCTTGTTCTTTATTTTAATTTTAATTTTTTTGTAGTGAGGTTTTTATTGTTTTACATTTTTAAATTAGAAAGTCGATATTTTGAATTTTTGATAATCTACATATTTATACATCCTTAATTAATTTTTCAATCCACATGAAATAATTGTTTCT
>APFE031097497.1:125301-161598 GCA_000404065.3 Pinus taeda
TCTTCAATAGAAATCAAACCAGAGGGGAGATCTTTAGTAATGACTCTCTCTACTTTGGGTGAACTAGGTCCACTAGAAGATGGAGTAACCTCTACTTCGGGTGGACTGGGTCCACTAGAAGAAGGAGTAACAGGTTCGGATATTTGAGGATCTTCAATTATAGCGCTGGTAGATGCAACTCTACTAGTAAGTTCAGAGACCTCAATTGCTTCAGGATCGTACTCTTCTTCAGGTGAAAGAAATCTAGTGCCACCAGGAGAAACAAGAAGTTTTAATCCTTCGTGACCAGGGAAAATTTCTCCGGGAGGTTCACCGCGTAATCTACGGGCTTGCCTCAATAGATCGGCCACAGATATAACTTCAGGAGACTCGCCCCGAAGTCTACGGGAGCGTCTCGGTGGTTCAGCCACAGTTAAAGATTTTAACTACTACACACGAAATCAAAGTAAAATCTCAAGAAAACACCTAAGGTCACTAAAGAACCAAACAATTTGAAACACACGCTTAAAAAAAATCTAAGGCGTCAAACCAATCACAAACAGTAACTTCCGGACCAAAAACACTAGTTGGTGATGAAATCCAACCTCGTAGGATTCAGTACAGAAAGAGCGGGTGGAATAGTTACCCCGGCAACCTGCTTAATGAATAGACTGGACCAAGTTCCTCCACTTTAACCGTCTCGAGTGAAGTGAACCCCCCAGAAAATCCAAGTGAGTCTAGCCGACGTCTGCTCCAGGTACATTGGGATCTTCCCACCACCGTCACCTTGGGTATAATCCTAAGATTATGGCCACTAAGATTACCAACAGCAACAAATATACCTGGGGGAACAGTCTACACTCCGACAGCACGCAAGGGCAGAGTAACAAGCTCAATCCCCTTACCGGCTCCTTGACAATGGTCAATCCAAGGTTACCGATAAGTGATCCCCTGGCTCCTCAATCTGAGGTTTACCGTTTGTAATACGTGCGTGTCTGGCGTCGTTCCCAACGAGGGAGGATTGATGCCCTCACTGGTTCGGACACGAGCTCGTGCTTCTCCTTTAAGAGGAGCTTTCCCAGAATACAAATGTAACAATTGGATTTATTCTATCTCAAGATAAGCTATCTGTTTGTTTTAATAGTCTTGGAGAGTTAAGTACTCACCTACTCCAAGACACTAGCCTAATCTATGTTGGTGTTTCAGAGCCCTAGAAAAATAAAATTTTCTATGTTGATTTTAATTAAAGCGTTGATTTTAATGGTTGTTCTTTTAGGACAAAGGTGATGGAGATGAAACTTGATGATATGTAGACTCGACTCCAAATCTCTAAAAAATGCACTTAAGATGATTCGATAACTTTTCTTTTTGATGAAAGTCCTAATTAAGAGAGTTGAGAGAATGCAATCTTTCAATAAACAAACTTCTCATAAGACAATCAAAGAAAGAACTTCCTTTGTCTTTTAAAACACGCAAAATAAGACCACTTTCTATTTAACGAAAAATCCCTTTCTCTTTTAAAATGTCAAATGCACTCTCAAAAACAAATATTGCGAAGGAGATTTGCTAATATTTTCCTATCTAGCGAAAAGCATATAAAACTAATCTAATCAAATCAAAACCAAGATCTATGCAATTTATAAAAAATCACTCAAGAAGCAAAATAACGGAAATGAATCTAACTTTTCCTTAATCAATTTTTAATCTAAGAAGTAAAAAGCTTACTATGATGATTCTTGGGGTGTTTTACTTGGAAATGATCGATCCAAGGATTAGTCTATGCAGAATCATGAACTAATCGGAACAAAACACAATCTCTTTTTGTTCTTTTATAAAATGAAATTCGCAACTTTAAATGACAAGCTTATTGAAATTTTGCAAACGAGACAACACAAAGGTAGGTTGCTCACGAGGGAAGATTTCTCAACTGGCCCGACTCCTAAGAAGATCAACAAAACCAGAGAGATCTAAGGCTTTATGACTTCTAAACCCAAAGTCACTACAGGACCAATTATAAAAACCAAACCCTAAGGCTAAAATCTCAAGGAATCTCACTAAAACTATCGATGCTAATGGAAAAAGTATAGGTGAAGATTTCTGACAGTCAACAGTGGTTCTGGGCAGAAGAAACTAAGAAAAACAAATTCAAAAGGGAGAAACTGATAAAAAAGGGAAATTTTCTAAATTTTACCAGGGTACGCAGGCAACCTGTTTAACCAGGTGCGTGCCCGCTCTATGTGCACAGATACAGTGCGTACAAGTACGCACTGTGTCTAACTCAGAGGATGCGTACTTCTGTAAAACAAAGAAAAACTAAGATCTAAACTGACCCTAAGCTAAACCACCCAAAAACAGAGTTAAACAACCAAAAAGCAAAAGATATCAGACTCTTTTCAGATCAAAGCAATGATGAAAGGAAAAATCAAACCCAACAATGGATTCCCCAGTGGAGTCGCCAATTTGTCATGAGGAACGAGTTATATTTGCGAACAAATCTAACCTCCCTAGGAGTCTAAGACTCTCTAGTGACAAACAAACCAAACAAGAGCTATCCTTCTCTAGATACACATCATTCTACAAGAATTCAAATGCTTTCGATCTTACCTTAGGTCCAATGCTTGTTGTAGTAGTCCAGCCTTGCTGATCCAGATGAGCTCCTCCTTCACTTTCAGACCTGCATACACTAACAAAGCAAACGATTACATAGCATCTGAATATTCATTATAAAACAAAGCATATCTATCTTATTGACCAAGGAATACATGAAATAATTCTTTAACAAATCATTGAGAAGAATGGACTTATTTGTATTAAATAATCAAAGGAACCATTACAACCTGAGCCTTGGTGTTGTGCAAGTTCCTCCCAGGGTCCAGCAAGAGTTTTCCTCTACTTTGACAAGCTTCACCCACTTCCAAATGAAACAAGAAAGGATGGTAATCTCTCCTCACAAGCTTACAATGGAAGTCCTAATTCCAGCAATTTACCCTATAGAATGTTCAGCTTTTCAACCTCTTCCTCCTTTGGCCCAATGCCTGTATTTTTAGTATTCTAGAAGAGGTTATTCAGTTCCAACATCAATGGGATACTCCCTCTTTTGGATGGGGTAGCTCCTCTCTTGATGGGATAAGCTCCTCTATCATAGGGGTGCATGAACCATCTGGAGGCGCTAAATACACGTCAAGAACTCTTCTAGAAGGCTCTAGAAGTGACCACAAGTAACTTTTTAAAGATGAAACTTGCGCCTTTTGACCTTTACAGGGGTACGCACCCTAGCTTTAGTATACAGAGCGTATTACTACGCAAGTCTAATGTATATGGAGTGCGTACACGCAGGAAAGGTAGAGAGAACCTGCGTACCCAGAGATAAACATGTTTTTAAGTGACTTTCTCTCTCTTTGAGGTTTTGACATGAAGAGCAGAGGTATGGGGCTTGACAAAGAGGACAATGTGGCTATTGATGAGGCCACATACTGCAGATAGTCAGAGTGACAAAATTCAGTGTAACAGTTAGCAGCATAATTCAATACAAAGGATCTTGGGATTATGCACTATTATTTGGGACTAGAGGTATGGTAGAAGCCATGAGGGATGTATCTTGGTCAAGGTAAGTATGTGATCAAGTTGCTTCAAAAGTATGGCATGATGGATTGCAAGCCCACGATGACTCCTATAATTACCAATTTAAATAAGTTGAGGAGTTCAAAATCTAGTTCGGTGGATCCTACTGGCTACACACAATTGATTGGGTCCTTAATGTATCTAGTAAATACTAGACTATACATTTGTTTTGTAGTAAATTTCCTAAGTCAATTTTATATGGAGCTGAAACATGATCATTGGATTGCAGCCAAGAATATCCTAAGATATTTACGTGGAACTATATATCGCTATTTTTGGTACATTCGTAATGAAGTCCAATTCACGGGATAAACAGATTCAAATTGGGGTGGCAATGAGACAAACGAAAGAAACACAACAAGTGGATGCTTCAACTGAGGATTTTCCATGGTCTCTTGGATGAGAAGAAAGCAAGATACAGTTGCTTTGAGTAGTGTTGAAGTTGAATATGTTGTTGTAAGCGAGCTCTATTGGGAATAAGTTTGGCTAAGGAAATTACTATCATACTTGTTTAAAGGACTGCTTATGCAATGCCTCCTACCACATTTACCCAAATTCATTGGCTTTCCAGGGTAAACATGAGACGAGTGTCATTATGACATGACCCAACCTCCAAGTTCAAGTTAAGGAAGTGAGGCCTACAAACTGAACATATTATTAACATCCCACAGGGACTACAAATCACTCAGAAGTTGGAAAACCACTCCAAGTGATCAATCCCTAAGCTAGAACACTTTTTTTCTGACCTAACACCCCAAACACATGCACAATAAGGCAAGAGTGTGGTTATGAGGCCCCAACCACACTCACAAGCCTTCTTCCATGCGGTTATAGCCTAAATCCTCTAATTATGGGCATGGTTCCGGGATTTGTGCCACCTTTTCAAGCTAGCCTCCAAACCGCTGCCCATAATTTCCTATAGCTTTCCAAAATTCAATCAAAGGTAATGACAAATCCATCCAATAAAAATTCAAGAAAGAACTTGACCCAAAGATGCCTAATCCACAACAAAAATTTTGTCAAACATATGGCAAACATGTAAGCTACAGATCATGAATGCATATTTGATCATAAATTAGTAGTATTCATTTGGGAATCACCAAGAAGGCTTTAATCCCTCTCTAAATATCAGCAATAAGACTTGTTAGTCCATGAATTCATCAACCATTCAATAACTTGTCAAAACATGTCAAGAGACGTAGATAAATTACATCATATAACTAGCAAATAACCAGCATAGAAACCATGGAAATTCAACCATAATACCAACGGCATAACCAGTGCAAGTATCCATAAATCACAGTAGGAAAATAGTTCTTATTAACATATGAAAATTCCAACCAAGTCAGAGACTTCCACGTACCACCTGACCATAGATTGGGCTAAACCAAATCTCTCTTTTAGCCAATCACCCCCACACCATATTCCAAGCATGAATGTGGGATCTCATGGAATAAACCAAGACAAAAACAACCAGGGTTTCCAAAGGCCAAATCACATCAACCGTCAACCATAATGATTCCACCTCTATGGTCAAAAAATCACTAACATCAACCAGATCATTCACTACCCAAGTTGTCTAGGGCTTTAGGGACTAGTAACTCAACCCACATCCTTCTAGGGATCCAAAGAATTTGTTCCAACCGTGGCTCCAAGTACTAGTAAATCAACCCACCATGGGCTCCAAAGCGTTTGTCCCAACCTACGGCTCCAAGAACTAGTATCTCAACCCAAATTGTTCCAAGGATTCCAAAGTGCTTGTTGCAACCCGCAGCCATCAGAAACCTGAGCACCAATCAGATGAAAAAAACAAAAAAAAAAACAACACAAGTAAACAAAAACAAATAAACAAAAACAAAAACAAACAAAAAACAAAACCCACAACTCCATGGTTATCCAGGAAATGGCAAGGAAAGGTTAAAACCATTTTCAATCCACGAAAATCTCTATGCTAATTAGCACATTACTAAGGGATCACATGCATATACCATGCATATAAAAATCAGCAAGGAAACCACACATGCAGCCTGTTACCTACAAAGAAACCGAGTTGTGGTTGTTGATTCAATTTTTTCCTTATGCTCCCTACTTTCCTTTGCCTTCTTTCTCCAAATCCATGTGAATGCCAAAGTGCTCCAAAAGTTATCCAAGAATACTCTAAGTGTGCAAGAGTATGAGAGAATGATAGAATGAAATGAGAGAGCCAAAAATGAACTGATAAAAGCTAAGCCAAAAGTTGTGAATTGGTTCTGTGAAGCCTTTTTATCATTGATGCCTCTATTTTCTTCATTTTCCTTCATTTTTCCCCTAATTTTCGTTGCATGCAAATATGTGTCTTCACTTTCCTTTTCTCCTTTTTTCCTTTATTTTCATAAATAAATGCCAATTATTGTCTCTTTTTCTTTGCCAATTTCCTGTTAGAAGATTATATATTACAGAGCAATGGAACACATAGAATATTGCATAAATATAAACACAGAAAATGCATAAAACTAGAGAGACACAGATATGCGTGGTTCACCCATTTTGAGCTACGTCCACCCCGAACAGCCAGTCCTTCCTTTCTATTATCCAGCAAAATGAAGAGACACTAACTACAGCAGATCCGCTGTAATATCCTCTATTTCTCTCACAGTCTCACCTCACTGTTTCTCGCTCATAGAATACACATCTATATATTTTTCAACCTCAATACAATGCCCTCATAAATAGAGAGGGGTTGCCTTCTAGGGCAAAAAACCCTAAACTAAACATAATTTATACAGTCAGATCATCCGCCTAATGAACGGCCTAGATTGACTAGAAATTACTATACTTTTACAAAGCAATTTTACATCTGTTTTTAGCTTTGGGGGCGCTGCCACCGAAACCCCGCTGGGGGACTGCTGGTCCTCGAACCCCCCAGCTAGGGGGGATTATCCCCCTCAAACCCCCACAGGGGGGACAAGTCCCCCCCGCACCCCCCCGCGTGGAGGGATGTACAAACTTCCTGGGATATACATCCGGCTGAAACAAAGACCTCTAAATAATCATGCTCCACACCCAACATTTCCATAAACATTAATTAATCACAAGTGACGCCCACTATAGTGTTTTTCCCAACATTTAGCTGGGAATATGTATCCCATGACCTTAGTCTTATTTTATTTACATGGAAAATAAATTATGGGTTGTTACAGCTTAGCCCTAGATGGATACATTGTGATAATCAGAGTTGCATAAGATTAACGAAAGACTCGGTGTTTCATGCTAAGACAAATCATATAAACAACAAGTACCACTACATCAAAAGCTTGTTAGAGATGGGATCGTGGAGTTGCACTATCTACCTATAGATAAATAGGTAGTAGACATACTAACTAAAGTGTTGCCAAACAAGAAGCTTGAGTACCTAAGAGGTAAGCTTGGTTTGGTAGATATCTCTTCCCTGATTGAGAAGGAGTGATATCATATAGTTCTTGTCTTTATGGGTTAGGCATTGGACTAGGACTAACAGTCATAAGTCTTAGTGAAGGCCATAAAGAAAGAATGAAGTTTAGAGGATTGGATAAGCATCTAGATTTGAACTTTTTTATGGATTGGAGAATCCAGCGAAATAATTTCATGACTAATGCTCTTTGAGGATGAGGTAGGGAATCCAAGATAAGATTATTCAAAGAGGACCGTTATTCTTTGAGTGTAATTGCCCCTCCCCACATTTACTCAATTTTATGAGCCCTCTAGGTAAATGTGAAGCAAAGTGCTACTATGACATGACCCAACCTCTAAGTTCCAGTTATGGAAGTAGGCTTGACAAACTGACAACTTTACTGACACACCTCAGAGACCACAAACCACTCAGAAGGTTGCAAACCACCCCAGGTGGTCAATCCGTAAGTTGGACCCCTTTTTCACTGACCTAGACCCATAACTGCACCATTAACACTGCATCCATGTGGTTATGTTATGCTCTTAACTTGCGAGAAATTCAAAAATACCAAATATGCGAAGAAATACAACCCAAAACACAGAACAAAATGAGAAAAATAGCAAGTATTTTATTATTCAGAGATGAAAGCAATGTTCACTTGCCTCTTCGAGGGGGCAACCTCCAGTAGAGAAGAGATCGATTACAAAATAAGACTCAATATTTCTCAATGGGGAGTCTTTATCCTCTATATAGGATCCGTACAAACAATACCATGGTTCTCTTAATACCATCTATCTAATACCATGGCCCATTTGCAACTAATTGTGGTCCCTATCTTAAATGCGGGCCAACCACTTACAATTATTAATACCGGCTTTATTGACTCTTTAACTAACTATAACTATGACTCGACCCTATTACATAAATAAAGGGGCTAGGGTTAGACCCTAGCATGCCCTCCCCTATCAAAAGCATCCTTGTCCTCAAGGCTAAAGCTGCGGAAACTACTGAAGAATGATGGTTGGTTCCCAGGTCGCATCTTCTGGAGAGGTGTCTTTCCACTTGACGAGGAATTCCTTGATCTTGTGGCCACCCAGATGTCGTTCTCGCATATCTAAGACCTGTTCAGGTTGGAGCCAAAGTGAACCTTCTTCATCCAATTCAAGGAGACTAGTTTGAATTCTGCAATTGTTCCCCACCACTTTCTTGAGGCATGATACATGGAAGACTTGATGGATTTTTGAAGTTGGTGGCAAGGCCAGCTTGTAGGCTACTTCTCCAATGCCCTGAAGTATTTGATAAGGTCCGTAGAATTTTGGAGCTAATTTTTGGCAGCCCTTTTCTTTGAGCGATGTTTGCTTTTATGGTTGCAGTTGTAGGAATACCTGATCCTCTTCTCGAAATGTGCGCTCTAGATGATGTTGGTCTGCCTCTTGCTTCATTCGATTCTGAGCTTGATGGAGATTATCTTTGAGACGGGCTATCATGGCTGCACGGTTCTATAGGAGTTGATCAACTGATTGCACCTTAGAGCATCCAGGGATATAAGAAATAGGTGAAGGTGGGAGTTGGCCATACACTGCTTCATATGGAGTCATCTTGGTAGTTGCATGGTAGTTAGTATTATACCACCATTCAGCTAAAGGTAGCCATTGTACTCATTGATGTTACTTTTATGAAGTGAAGCACCTTAGGTATGTATCCAAACATTTGTTGACTGCTTCAGTTTGACCATCAGTTTGGGGATGATATGAAGTACTTAGTTGGAGTTGGGTGCCTTGTAGCTTGAAAATTTCTTTCCAAAAGTTACTAGTGAAAGTCAGATCACGATCAGACACAATGGAAGTGGGCATGCCATGTAGTTTGAAGATCTGGTGCATGAAAGGTTGAGCCACCAAAGTGGGGGTAAATGGGTGGGGTAGAGCGCAAAAATGAGCATATTTGGAAAGTTTGTCCACAGCCACCATGATGATTGATTTGTTGCCTGACTTCGGGAGACCAGTAGTGAAATCCATAGAAACATCCATCCAGATGGAGGCAGGGATTAGCAATGGTTGTAAGGTTCCTAGTAACTTGATTGTTTTTCCTTTGTGGCGTTGACACGCCTCACATTTAGCTACAAAAGTAAAAATGTCAGTTTTCATGCCTGTCCAAAAGAAATAACAATGAGTGCAAGCATAAGTCTTCTAAAAGCCTGCATGGCCTACAGTCGGAGATGAGTGCATCTCTTCCAAAATGCGTGTTTTGAGGGTGGATGCCGACGATATAACTACTCTATCCTTGTAGCGAAGAATCTCATCCTTCCAAGAGTAGCCAACTGAGGAATTAGGATTTGCTCTCAAGTTATTAATGAGTTGGGAGAGAGAGGTGTGTGAAAACCATTCCTTGCGGGCTTCTTCGATCCAATCGGGTATGGGAAAAGAGATTGATAGCAGGGTGCTTTCATCCTCAAATTGGCATGATAAAGCATCTGCTACTACATTGTCATGCCCTTTCTTGTAAATTATCAAATAATCATATCCCAACATTTTTTCCAATCATTTATTTCACTGGGGTGAGGATAGACGTTCCTCCAAAAAGTATTTGAGGCTTTGACGATCTGTACGGATTTGGAAACACCACCCCAATAAGTATGGTCGCCAGGTATCTACTACATGTAAGATGGCCATCATCTCCTTCTCATAAGTATATTGTCCCAGATGTTTCCCACTCATTTGTTGGCTGGTGAAATCCAAGGGTCGACCTTCCTGCATTAAGACAACACCAATACCAGTACCTGAAGCATCGCATTCAATCACAAAAGATTTAGTGAAGTGGGGTAGTTCCAATACAGGAGTTGAACACGTGGCTTGTTTGACAGCCATAAATGTCTATTGTGCTGCATCAGTCCAAAGGAATGAATTTTTCTTAAGAAGGTTAGTGAGGGGTCTAGAAATGCGACCATAATTGCAGACAACTTTGCAATAGTAGCCGGTGAGACCCAAGAATTCCCTCAAACTCTTCAAGGTGTTTGGTTGGGGCCAATCTTGCATTGCTTGTATCTTTTTGGGATCCACCTGGACACCTTCATGACCCACAATGTGTCACAAATACTCGACTTCTTCCATGTCAAAAGAGCACTTGGACAATTTGACAAATAATTTGTGATTCCGGAGCAGTTGCAAGAGCACGTCTACATGTTGAAGATGTTTTTCCCAGGTTAGCCTGTAGATGATAATGTCATCAAAGAAAACGACAAATTTTCGGAGATATGTTTTCAGCAGGTGATTCATGAGGCTTTGAAAAGTGGATGGGGCATTATAGATACCAAATGGCATGACCAAGAATTCATAATGGCCTTCACGAGTTCGGAAAGCAGTCTTTGGAATGTCTACTTCTTTCATGTGTATTTGGAGATAGCCAGAGTGAAGATCTAGCTTAGTAAAGAATTGAGCACCATGTAGTTCATCAAGCAGATCATCAAAAACCGAGATAGGGAATTTGTCTTTGACAGAGAGCTTGTTGAGGCCCTGAAGTCTGGACACATGCGCCATATCTTTCTTGAGCACCATGACCACCAGTGATGAATAAGGATTAATGCGAGGACGAATAACACCTGCTTCAAGGAGTTCCTTGATGATTTTTTCAATTTCATTCTTTTGGGCGAAAGGATATGAATATGGGCGCACATTCGGCGGTTGTGCCCCTGGGACCAAAGTGATGCTATGATCATGTTCCCCTCTAAAGGGTGGAATCTCTTAAGGTATGTCAAATACCTGCTGGTTGCGATTTAAGACCTATTGCATCTCAGGATGAATATGAAGAGTAGTGGGCTCTATGGCCTGGATGGCATTAAACTGGGCGATAACTCCAAGATGGCCCTTTTTCAACAAATTTCCCATGCGATGTGAGCTGATGATAGAAGGAGCACCTGCCTAGAGTCCACAAAGGGTATGCATGTGGTCATTCTGATTAAAGCTCATATATAACTCCTAGAAATCCATGTTGATTGGGCCTAGTGTGCAAAGCCATTCAGCACCCAAGACAATGTCACAACCACCCATGTTAATCGCAAACATGTGGGTCTTTAGGAGGTTGTCTCCCATCTAAACTTTTATATTTTCATAGTGGCCTTCACATTTCATTGTCCCCCCATCAGCAATCTGGACCTGGAAATTAGAGACTGCCCTAAAAAACAATGAACAGATTTGGCAACTTGCTGATGGATAAAGTTATGAGTGTTTCCACTATCAATCAATACTACTACAAGGTGATGTTTAATAAAGCCTCTGCTTTTGAGATTTTGGGGCATAGAAATGCTCGCCAAAGCATGTAGTGAGATAACTAGTTCCTCTGGCGTAGCTGAGAGTTCATTGTTGTGTTGGGTTTCCTCAACTTCGTCATTTGGTCCCTCAAGGGGTGGGGCTTCCTCAGATGAGTTGTGATCAGTAACATCAATTTGAAAGAATTTAGGTTCTTTGCATTTATGCCCGAGGGAGTATTTGTCATCACAGTAGTAGCACAATCCTTGTTTTCTTATTTCGGCCATTTCTGTTGGAGACACCTTTTGGATCTTAAGTGTTTGGGTAGGGCCCTAAGCCTGGGTGGGGCATCCCTTGGCTATGAAATTTGCATGAGGCGACTGAGCAGCTAAAGCACGTTCCACTTCGATAGCCTTTGTGCAAGCGTCCATCCATGTAGGTGGGTGGTGCATCTGGACATGGGCTTGGATGGCTTCTTTAAGACCACTTATAAAACATTCCAAGTAAATTTCATCTCCCAAACCTTCTCTGTGGATCGCCAATGTCTCAAAGACTACAATGTAGTCTTTTACTGTGCTTGTCTGTCAGAGCTTAATAAGACGACCCAAAAAATTAGATTCTTTGTCAAAGCGGTCACAAAGAGATTTTGAGAACACTTGCCAAGTTATGTTCTGGAGATAGCATTTCCAATGCCACTGCCACCATTGTCATCTCTCTTGGTCCAAGTAAAGGGCTCCACGCGTAGTTTAGTTTGATCATCTCGGATATCATTCAGAATGAAATATTGTTCCATTTGTGCTACCCATATTGCCGGATTAGAGCCATCAAACTTATACATGTCCAGCTTGGGTGGGTGAGGGTGGGAATGTTGGCAATTTCCATGGAAGTAAATATGATGGCTATATTCTCCTTCAAGGTCTTCATTAATACCATGTGCCTCTGAATGAAACCCTGACGTGCTCATTTTGAATTGTGCCATGAATTGTTGCATTTGTTTCGCTAGGCTCTGGAAAGAATCCAACTTTTGTTCAAGGCGCTTGATCTTCTCATTGGCCATGACTTGAGCTCTGGTTACTACTGTTAGACTTCGTCTTGTCAGTCCGCTGCAGTCAAATTCACCAAGCTGATGCCACTAGAGAGAATAGATGGTTGGCAACATTAATGGCAGAGTTTGGAAATGATAGCAAGGACATGTTTCTTGACCTTGAAATGATACATCGAGAGATTATATGGCAAGTTGCACTTATTGAGGATTCAAAGGCAATGATAAAGAAAGAAGATGGCAATGTTTCCACTTCCAGCAGTGTCACAATTGATTTGGATGAGCATACAAGTGACATTGAATTGATGATTTGTTAGGCATTATGTGGTTCTTATTTTGAATCAGCATAGGTAGTCATCTGTTTGGAATGCTGAGCCTCAAATTTTTGATCTGAACTTTGATGGATATCTGTTGGACCACCTCCTGATGATTCAGCGCCCCTTCTATTGATGAGATATTTTCCACTTGCATTAAGTTGCTCTAGGCTAAGGTTATATTATTTCTTGTAGAGCAACTCAAACATTGTACTTTGGATCATGTAAAGGATGATAGCATGTTGTCCCCCATATCTCATGTTTTGGCTCTAATTTTACATGAAGACAATGCAGCTTGTGAAGTAGGTGCTGACAATGGTCTTGTTAGTGTTTTATTGGATATCTTGTCCAGCTTTTGCCTGCAGGTATCAAAAAGTGAGGGCCAGCCAGATTTTAAGTATGTGACACCCATGCTACTAGTTCTTGATGATTCACTACAGTTGAAGCAAAAAATTGATTCTAAATTCTGAACTGTCCAAGAAAAAAGATGGGGATGCTCTGTCCATGTATCAAGGGCGTCATGTGCATGCAATAACGAGTGGGACTAGAGCTGTAACATCCCAAAGCGACAGAGCTTGTTCTCAGCTTTTGCAGCATGTTTTTGCATTTCGGCCTCTGATTTTTTCGCTTTCTTCTCCTGGTGTGCTATTTCCTTTTCTTCCTTCGTGTGGGCAGAGCTTTTATTCATCTTCTCCTCAGCAGATGTCTTGGTTTTTTCCACCTTCTCCTTGGTTGTAGAGGTTTCATTCTTGAACGGTTGCATCTTGAAATGGATTGAAAGATATATATAGTAAAACTAATATAAATCCTTACTTGAAACTGTGATATTCCAAATTAAAACGAAGCAATGAATTGTGTAAGAGCTAAGTCTGAACGAGTAAAATCTGATGATGCAAAGTTAGTATATATAGAGAGTTTAAAAGGCTTGAGATGTTTTTAAATTTGAGGTGGATAAGGAGAAGGCGTTCAGGTTTGATTACATGCAGTTCACGAAGAGGACACCTTGCAACCGGAAGGCACAATGTGTCAGTTTGTTTACATGCAACCGACATTACAAGATTCTGTAAGCTGCAGTTTTTTTTTTTTTTTTTTCATCTGTAGGTTAGAAGGGTGAAAGTTTGTTTTCAAAATTGAAAACTAGAGGTGCGCGCTACCCATACAGGGTGCGCGCTACCCACAAGGTGTGTGCTACCCATACAGTGCGTGCTACGCACTTGGCCTCCCCTGCCAGTGTTAAATACCATGGGCGCTACGCACTGGGTAGACACGCTACCCATACAGCGACAGAGCCAAACGAGTTGAAATTCGTGCTGCTGCAAATAGGATCATTGATAAAAATTCACTAATCAAGAAGTACCAAAAGGAAATTTCCAGTTTGAAGAATGAGTTTGATCAACTAAAGAGGGGAATTCTTGTGACACCCAGTCATGAGGAGCTTCTTACACTGAGGCAGCAGCTTGAAGCTGGACAAGCAAAAATGCAGTCAAGGTAAGAAGAACAGGCAAAGGCAGCCCTTATGGGTAGAATCCGGAAACTGACAAAGCTAATCCTAGTGTCAATACAATTTTTACAAATGTTTCGAATATTCCTACTCATCAACACGAAGAAAATGGATGCAGTACCTGAAAGTCCAGAATGAGACCTCTCTGAATGATGATACCTCAACGTTGCCTCTGTATTTGGAAACAGATATCAGAACCAGAATTTCAAAATCTTTAAGTAAAAGTGTTAATGACCAATTGCCTTACTTTGGCTCACTTGCAGACAGTACACAAGCTGGAGAACTCTTCAGTGGGACTCTTCATGGACGGAAGCCACCATCTGTGTTGTGTTTTAGATGTACAATTTCTAAGGCTTTTGCTTTGTAGCATTAGACTTATTGCTTCACCAGTCGAATGACGGGAAAATAAATTTTCATTTTGAGAATTTTGAATATAGATATTCACCTACTAAGCTTCGGAGTGTTTTCGTTGCGTTATAAAGGGGATTGCATATATTATTGTTCTTACTGAGAAAATCATATCATGGCTCATCCTGGTTTTATCTCTGGATTCATTGTTGTGCGCATCGATAGGACAATCTGCCAAATTCTTGATTCAAGTGGCATAGTACTCCGCTGCAAGAAGGAGTTGGCCAATCTGAAAGATTTAATAATGGAAATCGAGCCTATTATCAGGGACATCCAGCAATACCGCCTGGAATTGAATAAGAAGAATATTTCAATCATCAAGGCGACAGTAAGGGCATTTCAACTGTTAATAGTTGGCTTAAGAAATTGGATGCCCTTCTCCAAGAATCATCAACCATAGTGCGTCAGTGCACACAACCAAGTTATGACGTTATTTTACATTATAAACGAGCAGAAGAATCACTTACATGATTTCAGATATTACCCAGCATCTCCAACTGGCTCACGAGTATGGCCCCAGAGGTTCATCATCTCCCACCTTACGTCCAGGTCAAAGTCAAAGCGAGCATTTAAACAAAGGATATCCACCGTGGCAGAAAGATAGGTTCGATTGCCCATTTTGGTCTTCAGTTGCAAATTTAAAGGGTCTTCAGCTACAGTTTCCGCCCTTTCATTTATCATCAACAGATTCGAGTAGAAGAAGGAACACTATTCTATCTTCAAAAAAGCTGATTGTTTTTTTAGTTTTATTTATTAATAATGATAAAACAAATCCCTTGTCTTGGGGTCGATTTGTTTTCCCCTAGCATAATTTATTTAATGTATTGAAAAAACTATTTGTAGGGAGAGAGCTGAGAGAATTTTGAGAGGTGCGTGGAGGAAAAATACAGAGTCTCATTATACAGTTTGACAGAGAAACTAATTGAATGGTACAGCTCTGATCTGTAAGATTCTTGTGGTGTGAAAGTTTAGCAAATGTGTCTTTCTTTCTGTTTCAATGTCTTTTGTAATGTTTCATAGTTCATTCATAATCGTTTCTAAATGAATACTTTTAAGTGAGAAAGGCAGAATTCAATTTATTTGCTCTGTCTTGAGGAAGTGTTCATATTTAATGTTTTCTCCTGTTTGATAAGGATCCATCACACATGCCCTTGTCGACTTCTCAGCAGTCTTGCCATTTCGTTTAATCTCAATTTAATTGCTAAATTTCGCTCCTACCTCGCCTTATGGAATAATTTGTTCCTTTGATTAAATCTCTGCTCACGCTATTCTTGATACCACGCTACCCATAAAACCCAATCACTCATTAAAACCCCTTTTCATATCTCTTTACTAGCCTAAAATCTGCATTCACTATAGGTCATCTCAGCCCCTTTGAAAACCTTTTTCCGAGATAGACCCAGAGAGAGCCCTCTCCTGTCCTCGTAGGGCTAGCTACGAGGCTGAGCTTGGTTTGATGTTGCCTTGAGTTTTGCTTTCCTCAGCCTGAGTCAAATTCGAGCGCTAACATAGTGGCGACCATACTGGGGAAGATGGTTTGCTGTTGATGGGACATTCGACTTGAAGATTGTCTTGCCCCAGTACATGAAATCAAGTTGCAGATCTGATGCTGATGGTGGACAGCAGTCAGACACATATGAAGGCTGAAACATTCACCTGGCGACTCCAACTCGATCCAGACATTCCAGTGCTCGCTGATCCATCTATGCAATGGTAGGGTATGTGGCAAACCCTGCACTTTGTGAAGCTATAAACGAAGTTAGAGAGTGGTTAGTGGATATTGAAATTAATGAAGAATTTTTCAGTGCCTTGCTTCAATGTTTGAAATCTCCAAAGTTCTCTCTTGAAACTAAAACTGGTGTCTATGAGTTAATTGTTGAAAAACTTGAGAAGATTCAGTATTTGAATTAGCAGATCCAGTCATATGATTTCCGAGATCCTAAAAAGTTCTTGGAAACTCTTCCTCCTTCGAAACAAGAAATAATAGAGTTGCCTACAGATGTTTGCATTGACAGTGTGCAGCTGGAGGTATGTATTGCGGAGTTGGGGCAACAAACGGAGTCTGGCTTTCGCGATCCTATTGCAATGTACATGGAAATGTTTTTCAGTTTGACTGATAAATCAAACTATCTTTTACATGATCAGACTCATTATGTGCATGTAGGGCTGCCAGTAATTGCATCTGTGATCTGGTTGAAGCACTCTCAAGCAGCATTCTTCTCATATTTACTTGAATGGTAATCTGGCATTACAGTATTACCTGATCTATTGTTTTTACAGCAAAGTAGGGTAGATTTTGTAAATAAATAAGCAGCCAAAAGGCAGCATTTTGTTCCAGTTTCATTACAGTTTAGTTTGAAGTTTGCCGAGTCAGTTTTTTTTTTTTAAGCATTTCAGTCAAGTTTCAGTCCATAAATGAGTTGGAAGTCTCGTGTTGTCTGTTGAAATAATGACTCCATAGCCCAATGGATGGAGGCACTGTCTGCTCTCCCAAAGCTCTGCGGTTCTTGGCACCTCCAAGGAAATGCAGCTGCCATCCCCATTGGAGCCAATGTTAGACTCCGTCTTGTTAGCCCGCTGCAATCAAATTCACCAAGCTGATGCCACTAGAGAGAATAGATGGTTGGCAACATTAATGGCAGAGTTTGGAAATGATAGCAAGGACATGTTTCTTGACCTTGAAATGATACATCGAGAGATTCTATGGCAAGTTGCACTTATTGAGGATTCAAAGGCAGTGATATAGACAGAAGATGGCAATGTTTCCACTTCCAGCAGTGTCACAATTGATTTGGATGAGCATACAAGTGACATTGAATTGATGATCTGTTAGGCATTATGTGGATCTTATTTTGAATCAGCATAGGTAGTCATCTGTTTGGAATGTTGAGCCTCAAATTTTTTATCTGAACTTTGATGGATATCTGTTGGACCACCTCCTGATGATTCAGCGCCCCTTCTATTGATGAGATATTTTCCACTTGCATTAATTTGCTCCAGGCTAAGGTTATATTATTTCTTGTAGAGCAACTCAAACATTGTACTTTGGATCATGTAAAGGATGATAGCATGTTGTCCCACATATCTCATGTTTTGGCTCTAATTTTACATGAAGACAACGCAGCTTGTGAAGTAGGTGCTGACAATGGTCTTGTTAGTGTTTTATTGGATATCTTGTCCAGATTTTGCCTGCAGGTATCAAAAAGTGAGGGCCATCCAGATTTTAAGTATGTGACACCCATGCTACTAGTTCTTGATGATTCGCTACAGTTGAAGCAAAAAATTGATTCTAAATTCTGAACTGTCCAAGAAAAAAGATGGGGATGCTCTGTCCATGTATCAAGGGCGTCATGTGCATGCAATAACGAGTGGGACTAGAGCTGTAACAGCCCAAAGCGACAGAGCTTGTTCTCAGCTTTCGCAGCATGTTTTCGCATTTCGGCCTTTTATTTTTTCACTTTCTTCTCCTGGTGTGCTATTTCCTTTTCTTCCTTCGTGTGGGCAGAGCTTTTATGCATCTTCTCCTCAGCAGATGTCTTGGTTTTTTCCACCTTCTCCTTGGCTGTAGAGGTTGCATTCTTGACAGGTTGCATCTTGAAATGGATTGAAAGATATATATAGTAAAACTAATATAAAGCCTTACTTGAAACTGTGATATTCCAAAATTAAAACGAAGCAATGAATTGTGTAAGACCTAAGTCGGAACGAGTAAAATCTGATGATGCAAAGTTAGTATATATAGAGAGTTTAAAAGGCTCGAGATGTTTTTAAATTTGAGGTGGATAAGGAGAAGGTGTTCAGGTTTGATTACATGCAGTTCACGAAGAGGACACCTTGCAACCGGAAGGCACAATGTGTCAGTTTGTTTACATGCAACCGGCATTACAAGATTCTGCAGGCTGCAGTGTTTTTTTTTTTCATCTGCAGGTTAGAAGGGCGAAAGCTCGTTTTCAAAATTGAAAACTGGAGGTGAGCGCTACCCATACAGGGTGCGCGCTACCCAAAAGGTGTGCACTACCCATATAGTGCGCGCTACGCACTTGGCCTCCCCTGCCAGTGTTAAATACCATGGGCGCTACGCACTAGGTAGGCGCGCTACCCATACAGTGACAGAGCCAAACGAGTTGAAATTCGTGCTATTGCAAATAGGATCATTGATAAAAAATCACTGATCAAGAAGTACCAAAAGGAAATTTCCAATTTGAAGAATGAGTTTGATCAACCAAAGAGGGGAATTCTTGTGACACCCAGTCACGAGGAGCTTCTTACACTGAGGCAGCAGCTTGAAGCTGGACAAGCGAAAATGCAGTCAAGGTAAGAAGAACAAGCAAAGGCAGCCCTTATGGGTAGAATCCGGAAACTGACAAAGCTAATCCTAGTGTCAATACAATTTTTACAAATGTTTCGGATATTCCTACTCATCAACACGGAGAAAATGGATGCAGTACCTGAAAGTCCAGAATGAGACCTCTCTGAATGATGATACCTCAACGTTGCCTCTGTATTTGGAAACATGTAACAGAACCGGAATTTCAAAATCTTTAAGTAAAAGTGTTAATGACCAATTGCCTTACATTGGCTCACTTAGAGACAGTACACAAGCTGGAGAACTCTTTAGTGGGACTCTTCATGGACGGAAGCCACCATCTGTGTTGTGTTTTAGATGTACAATTTCTAAGGCTTTTGCTTTGTAGCATTAGACTTATTGCTTCACCAGCCGAATTACGGGAAAATAAATTCTCATTTTGAGAATTTTGAATATAGATATTCACCTGCTGAGCTTCGGAGTGTTTTCGTTGCGTTATAAAGGGGATTGCATATATTATTGTTCTTACTGAGAAAATCATATCATGGCTCATCCTGGTTTTGTCTCTGGATTCATTATTGTGCGCATCGATAGGACAATCTGCCAAATTATTGATTCAAGTGGCATAGTACTCCGCTGCAAGGAGTTGGCCAATCTGAAAGATTTAATAATGGAAATCGAGCCTATTATCAGGGACATCCAGCAATACCGCCTGGAATTGAATAAGAAGAAATATTTCAATCATCAAGGCGAGAGTAAGGGCATTTCAGCTGTTAATAGTTGGCTTAAGAAATTGGATGCCCTTCTCCAAGAATCATCAACCATAGTGCGTCAATGCACACAACCAAGTTATGACGTTATTTTACATTATAAACGAGCAGAAGAATCACTTACATGATTTCAGATATTACCCAGCATCTCCAGCTGGCTCACGAGTATGGCCCCGGAGGTTCATCATCTCCCACCTTACATCCAGGTCAAAGTCAAAGCCAACATTTAAACAAAGGATATCCACCATGGCAGAAAGATAGGTTCGATTGCCCATTTTGGTCTTCAGTTGCAAATTTAAAGGGTCTTCAGCTACAGTTTCTGCCCTTTCATTTATCATCAACAGATTCGAGTAGAAGAAGGAACGTTATTCTATCTTCAGAAAAGCTTATTGTTTTTTTAGTTTTATTTATTAATAATGATAAAACAAATCCCTTGTCTCGGGGTCGATTTGTTTTCCCCTAGTAGAATTTATTTAATGTATTGAAAAAACTATTTGTAGGGAGAGAGCTGAGAGAATTCTGAGAGGTGCGTGGAGGAAAAATATAGAGTCTCATTGTACAATTTGACAGAGAAACTAATTGAATGGTACAGCTCTGATCTGTAAGATTCTTGTGGTTTGAAAGTTTAGCAAATGTGTCTTTCTTTCTATTTCAATGTCTTTTGTAATGTTTCATAGTTCATTCATAATCGTTTCTAAATGAATACTTTTAAGTGAGAAAGGCAGAATTCAATTTATTTGCTCTGTCTTGAGGAAGTGTTCATATTTAATGTTTTCTCCTATTTGATAAGGACCCATCACACATGCCCTTGTCGACTTCTCAGCAGTCTTTCCATTTCATTTAATCTCAATTTAATTGTTAAATTTCGCTCCTACCTCGCCTTATGGAATAATCTGTGCCTTTGATTAAATCTCTGCTCACGCTGTTCTTGATACCACGCTGCCCAGAAAACCCAATTATTCATTAAAACCCCTTTTCATATCTCTTTACTAGCCTTAAACCTGCATTCACTATAGGTCATCTCAGCCCCTTTGAAAACCTTTTGCCAAGATAGACCCGGAGAGAGCCCTCTCCTGTCCTCGTAGGGCTAGCTACGAGGCTGAGCTTGGTTTGATTTTGCCTTGAGTTTTGCCTTCCTAAGCCTGAGGCAGATTCGAGCGCTAACAGCTACCATACATAGATCTTGGTCACTTGTCATCACTTTGAAAAGAATTGAGACCGCCGAAAATTGAAGCTGACAAGTGAATGGTACCACTGTAATCAGCTCATCATCCTGAATCTTATGGGATAAGTCTCCTGTAAGCATCCCGAGAAGGCCTCAAATTGATCAATACTGTAGTGGAAAAATTCCAGAAAACTTGATCCTGCCCAATGTCCTACAAAAATTAAGCCCAAACTATAGGATCCACAAGCCTTACTGCACAAATGGTCAGATGTTCCTGTGAAACCCCAACTGTTGAATGTGAGTTGGACAGCGGCGGCGACAAAACCCCAATTATTAGATCTAAATGGTATTGTGGCGGTAGAACCTCAACTGGTGGATCTGATTATTGCAGCAGTGACAGAACCCCAACTGCTAGATCTGATCTGGCAAAGAAGATAATGGGCGACCTTTAGAGAGTCAAGGGAACTATGGTCTCAAAGGAGCGTCAGGTGCTATCGATCGCAATATACATAAGGGTCCAACAATAGTACTCGGTCCAATCTTTAAGGGCACTAACTAAGGAGGATCAACCGTAGCCTTAGTTGTACTACCCAACTACCCTATTGTACATACGAGTAATCTCCCTGAGTGTTGTTCTCAATTTACTATAGCAGCAAGATGACCGACAGTTTATCTAAGGCGAGGTTTCAGGTGAGCCTAGGGGGCTTTTGATACACCTAGAAGGTACGTGGAAGGAAGTCTGTGCGCGGTTCTGTCTAATGTGCTACTACTCGAAGGGGTACCCACAGGGGTTACAAGGGAGGCCAATAAGCATGACCACCTCTTGTATTTCCTGTGTGCATGCCTCCCCAAATCCCCAGGTATACACGCTCAACGATAGATCCCATGGTTTAAAGACACCATAACACGTCTCTAGCCTTAAAAAAAATCTGCCAAAAATGGAGGTACCGTCGACCCTAGAAAGTGCTCTGATACTACTTGTTATGCTCTTAACTTGCGAGAAATTCCAGAATACCAAATATGTGAAGAAATACAACCCAGAACACAGAACAAAATGAGAAAAAACAAGAAGTATTTTATTATTCAAAGATGAAAGAAATGTTCACTTGCCTCTTTGAGGGGGCAACCTCCAGTAGAGCAGAGCTTGATTACAAAATAGGACTCGATATTTCTCAATGGGGAGTCTCTATCCTTTATATAGAATTCATACACACAATACCATGGGCCATTACCATGGTTCTCTTAATACCATCTATCTAATACCATGGCCCGTTTGCAACTAATTGTGGTCCCTTTCTTAAATGCGAATCAACCACTTACAATTATTAATACGAGCTTTATTGACTCTTTAACCAACTATATCTATGACTCAGCCCTATTACATAAATAAAGGTGTTAGGGTTGGACCCTAACAGGTTATGAGGCTATAATCGCACTCATAGGATTTCCTCCATGCGGTTATGGCCCAAAAGCTATAGTTCTGGGATCTAAGCCACTTTTCCAGGCTAGCCTCCAAACCACTACTAAGAACTTCCTATAACTTTCCATAATCATATATAACATGACGAGAATGCTAAACATTCAAACTTGAAACCAAAAATTCACCAATACTGGCTAGAAAACACTAGACATTTCATCAAACATATTGAAAACATGTGAGTTGCAGATCATGAATGCAAATCTGATCTAAAATCTCTAAACTTCATATAAGAATCAACAAGAAGGTCTAATGGCTTCTCAAGTAGCTGCAACAACACTTGTTAGCCCATGCATTCACCAACCATTCAAATACTTATCAAATCATGAACAAGAGCCATATTTAGAGTACATTATAGAACCATGCTTATAACCATAATATTAACCATGACAAATCAGCCATAATATCCATGTATTAACAAGTAAAAGTGGTCATAAATCACAACAGGAAAAATAGCTCTTATTAACATATATAAAAACCAACCAAGTCAAGGACTTCCACGTACCATCCGACCATAGATTGAGCTAAACCAAATATTTCTTTCATCCAATCACCCATGTGCCATATTTCAAGCATGAATGTGGGATCACATGGGATAAACCAAGACATAAAAAACCAAGTGAATCTAGAGGTTAAACCACCTCCACCCTCAAACTCCCGTGATTCACCTAAACCAGTCTTGAGATCACAAAACAGACCAAGTTTGGATGCCTTATAATCTCTTCACCATACCTTGAGGAATTTTCCTATCTCCACCCACTTGTCGAGGGCTTCCGGAGAAAACCACCTCCACCCCCAACCCTTGGGAATTTTCTTGAGACCACCTCACCTAGTTCTAAAACCTTCCAACAATCCAAAGCTCAACCAGTAATGAATCCAATCACTGCCATGGCTATTCATGAAATGGCAAGGCAAGGTTAAAACCACTATCAAAACAGAAAAAACCCATGTCAATGACAATAAATGAACCAAATGACCAATGCATGTACCATGCATTCACACCTCAGTAAGGAAATCACACATGCAATCTGTTACCTATAAAATCCTCCTACTGAAGTTGTTGATCCAACCTTCTCCTTTTTTTCCTTTGCTTTACTTTGCCTTCCTTGCTTGCTTGTTCAAGTGCTTGGTCTCTTTCATTTTCTACACCTACTCCAAAGATGGGAAAAAGTTGTGAATTGATTCTTTGATGCCTTTTTATTATTGATATCTCATTTTCTTTCATTTTTCCTCTAATTTCCCTTGCATGCAAATTTGTGTCTCTTCACCTTCCTTTTCTCCTATTTTCCATATTTTCATAATTAAATGTCAAGTATTGCCTCTTTGCCTTTGCCAATTCCTTTTCCAATTTCTATAGCCATTAATAAACCAAAATTGATGCCCACTATAGTGTTTTCCTGACATTCAACTTGGAATATGTGTCTCATGACCTTGGTCTCATTTTGCCTTTATTATCCTTTATTACATGAAACTTTAACTTGGGGTTGTTACATTGAGGATCCAAGTTTGGAAATCCAAATGAAAATAGTCCTAAAAGGAAATACCCTGTAGACATTCAGATGGAGTATGTGCTTTGAGAGGTGGTGTGGTAGCTCACGTAAAGCCTCCCAGCATAATGTTCATAATTAAAGATGACCTTGTCCAATTAAGACTTGCAGGGACATTACTAGTTATGATAAAAATACACTTGAAAAATATGGCTTATCAATCTATGATCTAGGTGGATATTGGTCGCCACCCACCTATCCCACCTAAACCTCCAGTCAGTTTCATTTGTGTTCCTTGTTTATTTAACCATTTACTATTTTTAACAGTTTTTCGGGTCGTGAACCTCTGGAGCAATTTTGACCCCCTAAACGATGTTTTTTTGAGGTCTACTACAAGCCTATGAAAAAACTTGTAGAACTTGGAGAGACCTTTCCAACAAGGTATCGTACATGCCGAACGGAGATAATATGACCAAGTTATGACCCTGGGAAATTGGTTGCCTAACTAACCCCAACAGGGCCCACAAACTCTTGGTGTTACATCTCCAATGGTTAGGGTTTTGGTTTTTTAGGGTTTTCTCATGTTTTTTAATAATAAATAGGCCCATTATCCTCATTGTCACAGAGTTTAGAGGCATGTAGTCGCCACATCCATTCTCAGAGATAAGCTACCATCACCCGATCTAGTCTTATTTCCATTATGTTTGTAATCATATTTCAGTATTTGATATTAATGAGATGAAGTGTTATTTCTGCTACATCTTTGTACTTATGGTTATATCTATAATTTGTTGCATTCCTGTTTAAATTCAGATCAATCCAACTATTCTTAAGAGAATTATTTAAGATTGAGATTCCTTGTACCATGAATACTTCCCTAGTTAATGAGTGTTGAAAATTGTAACTAGGTTCGGTATTAATTATGATTTAATTGTAATAATGACATTGCATATTATTTATAAAGAAATAAAGAGAAAGAAAAATAAATTATATTCTATTTTTGGAGTATGGGTTTCATACTCAAGTTTGAGTCAAAATCATGTTCTTCATGCTTTAAGTCTTCTAGGTCTTTCTAGGATAAAGAATAATATTGGTCATGTATCATTGTCCCATTTGGAATCATTGTAATGAAAAAAAAAAAATTGTTTTATCGAGAAAAAGGCATGGATAAGCCCAATACCAAGTTTTCCCAAGACAAAAATCAAGTCGACCTAAAGGAGGGTTATTTGACCCTCAAGAAATGTTATAAATACAAGGGAGCTTGCCCTCATTTGAAGACTCAACTCAAGTAAGTTCAATCTGCAATATTGAAGGTGAAGAAGAGTAGTTGGGAGGATGAAGAAGAGGAATTCAAAGTCCATATCTCTCTTGTTTCACTAGGATTTTTTAAGCTTCCAGTTGCAGAGGGGGCTAAATTTTGAAGAAATTGCAGGGCCGAAATTTTGATGCACTTGCAAGAGGCCAATATTGCATGACAAAATTTTATTGCAATGGCCGAAGTTGTACCATCACGAAAGCAATATCAAAGTTATGAAATCGTCTCAAGGAATATCTTGCTAGGGGATGACGTGGGGCTTGGAGGGTTTGTTAGGTATGGTCTTTAGGTCTTGAAAGTCCCTTTTGTAAGCAGGTTCTAAAGAAGAAGAGAAGCATTTTCTGGGTTTCCCCTTAGGGGGGTTTTACCCTTGCTTGGATCCTATATCTTGTGTACTCTGTCTCTTTGTGATATTCATTGTTTTGGAAATTGTTTTATGAACATAACTAAAGAAGTAATAAAGAACTAGCTAACATCACAAGTAATTATCATGAAGAAAAAAAGTTCTAATCTACAAGTCTCTAGATTTTCCAACAATCTGCATGTCACTGCCAAGTTTCACAGCTTTGTTTCACACCAAGTGATTGTGTCATGACTTGGAGAAAGGGTTCATGTCTATTCTGTGAACATTTTCTAGTTCCAATCACCAAGGCTGGATTCAGGGGAGGCTTCACACATCGGCTTCACTATTCTTTTTCGACTGGGCTCCTAGGGAGCTTGCGAATAGATTCCTTGCATTTATAATCTCACAATAAATGTATCAGATTCTTTTCATTTTCCTGCACTATATTTCTCCACATTTTTCTATAATAGGGTCTGGTGGTTGTGCCCAATTAATTAGGGGACTTTATCAGTGGGTTTTCTTTCAGCCACTGTCCCCTTTTTCTTTTTCCCGTCATTTTGAATGTTCTTAAATGCTATAGAATTGGGGGAAGCTCTGCCACCTATTCCCTCTTTGGTGGTCTCCAGTATGTGGGTCTCTCTCTCAAAGTCACAGCTTGAGATTCCATCCCGATAGTCAGAGAATAATCAGAGTTTCTTTTTTCATATCTTTATCACAAGTACCAACGAGGGGACCTCAATATTTTGGGTAAGAGAGCCATTATCTATCATTTCTCTCAAACATATTATCTATGGAAAATGGGGCCTATATTCATATTTTTAAAGCTACAATTTTAAGGGAGAGTTCTGCAAGATTCCCTCCAGCTTAAAGATTACAGTATTAAAAGAAATTCAACCATTATAGTGAACTCAAGGATGTGTGGGGACGCTAATGGAACCATGGCTACACATGTCTCATTTTTATCTTTCAAAGAAGTAGAGCAAAGGAAGACCATAACCCCGGTAGATCAATCAATATATTCTAGGACCCTATATAGTAGAACAGATGGAGAAGGCTCTGACTGTGGAAGTAAATCTCCCTCACGTATCTTCCCTTTTCTTTTCTCTTCAATCTAAAGGAATTATTTTCATATTTAATGGATTTTAGCATAAGAATGAAGCTTTATCTTAGTGGATTTTTTCGTTATGGACTCTAAACTGTGACATAGACCTTTGCTCAAATGGATTTTTGATAGTCCAATTCGAAACACAAAAGGATTTGGATTATGCTCTTAATGAAGGACCTTGGTTTTGGGGTAGAATTGGGTTGTTTATCACTCCATGGTTCCCTAAGATTGATGTCAATACTACGGTGGTTTCTTCCATGCCAGTTTAGGTGGGAATTCCAAACATCCTATGGAAAAAAAAATAAAATAATAATAATAATAATAAAACAAAAAAATTGAGACAAATTGAACTGTAAATTGGAGATCATTTAAACATTTTTCTTAATCAATAGTAAATTTAGATCTCCTAGTCATTTCTTTAGATATTAAACATTTATGAATTTTTGTTGCAAAATATTAGATCAAAGTAGACAGTATGATTGAGATAAAAAATTATATTCAATGAAACTCTATCCTATACATAACTTTATGGAACTTGGAAATGAAACACCGGAAGAATATCGATAGTGTGTTGGAAATATATTCGCTACTGAGAGGGGGGGTGAATTAGTAGTGGTGGTCTTTGTAACAATTTTTCACCAATTTAAAACATTTTCCCCAATGTCTATTATCCATGCGCATTCACAAGATTAGCTCATTAAAATGTATTAGCAACAATAAATTGAAACAATAAAAACATGAGAAATCACCATGAGAAACACAAGCATGCACACACAAGAACAAAATTATTTATGGTGGAAACTCTTTCGAGAGAAAACCACCCTGCTATTGTTGTGCTTCTCAAATCTTCTATTAACCTGTTAAACAAATTTACATAAATTAGCTTACAACCATAAGCCAGAAGACTTGGCTTTTTATATAGTATGTTGGAAACTATCCATTCGAAACTTTGTTTCTCATACAGATTTATAGACTACCATTCGCTAGAAGTTCCCACGACCAATGATCCTCGCCCAACCACCATCGGACTTTCCAACTCCTATTGGATGGAGAAAACTCTTCCTACTATGAATCAGCCAATCATTGTATATACTAAAGCCTTCACGCCTTAACTTCCTCCATCTGAACCACATTTCACAATATTTCAGACTGGGTTCTCAATTCGCTCAACATGAGCAACCCAGCATCTCTAGTATTATTCCCATAAAATCTAAATGAATAACTGACCCAGAGGAGGGAATTTTTTCGCTTCTACTCTCACCAAAACATTGCTCACAAACACATCTCAAAGCTACCAAAATTTTGCCACAACCAACACACAAATTCTAAATCTTCTTCCCAAATCTATCTCTGATTTTTGCTCACAAATCTCTGATATATCTTTGCATAACATATGTGATAAGTTGCTACATCCTCTACTCAGTCATAATTCTCTCACAATAGCATCCTCACACACTCTCTAAGCAACCAAAAAAATGAACTCAAAGCCTTCTTCTATTTAACATTTTATGAGATGATTAACTCAGTAAATGAAACAAGTTATGGAAGACTCAACAAATTTGTTCACATGCTTCAAATTTGGTTGAGGAAGGCTTCTTGACAAAATAAATCACTAAATCCACTAGCCCTTTGATATCTTCAACCTTAATTAGCTTCTAGAGGACCCACAAACTTTTTCCGACCATATGCTCAAAATTCTCGATCAATAACATTGCCACAACACCAAAATTGGCTTAGTAGCACAAGAAATGTGAAGCAAAACTAATGAAATCTCTTAGTCACTCCTTTAGCATTGTTGTATGAGAAAATGGAGCTATAATCGCTCCTTTTATCCTATCCTACAAGAGAATGGAGCCTGAAACCTATCCCTTGACCCATCATGCATGTAACTGGGGCTAAGAAGACTCAAAATCATGCTTCCTCGACTCATAACTTGCCTCAACTTCTTCCAAATCTTGACTAGCCTCTCTAGTACCTCTGGAAGTCTCTAACATCTCTGCAATACTCCTTCAAATCACTACAACATCACCAACATCATCACAGGTCAAACTAGGTTAACTAGGATGCCAGCCAACAACCAACCTAAGCATCTGTGCCATCAAACTATTCCTCAACATGTTTTCCCTCAATATGCAGCTACAGAACCTATCAGACATCCTCCAACATATGTACAACCATCATATTCATCCACATAGACAAGTAGATCCTCTCTAAGCCTCAAGTACAACATGTCAACATAAGAGACATAGTCCATGACATGGAGACCATGGAGACCTAATCAACAAGGCTCCTTAACACTAACTCCTGAAGTAGCAATCACCATCATTATGCAGCAACATGATCATGAATACCATCTGATGAGGCTCGTCAATAGGTATATCACAAGGGTCATAATTTCATCCTCTAACTTTAGAATTATCTGTTTCTCACATTTATTTACATTTTTTGTTATATTATGCTTAGTTGAGGAGGATAAAAGATGTGTTGCTATGTCATGTGGCCTAACATGGTTTAAATGCAAGAATTAGGACAAATTTGACATAATTTCAATGCAGGAGCTTGGAGTAGATAGCAGGGAGAGATTCTAGGAGGTTGTCTACCTCATTAGCTCCTTCAATCAATCAAGATCACCACTTTCTATCTCATCGACTCAGAGTCATTGGTAGCCAAGCCAATGCAGTTTAAGAAAGATCTAGATCTATCTTTCTTGAGTTTTGGGAGACAAACACCTTTATTTTCTAGGGAATTGTTGGTAGCTACACTTTTGTATAAATAAACATCCCAAGGAACTCATTGGGATTCAAATGTTGGTTGTATCTAAGAATTTATTAAGCTCAATCACTTGCGACTACTATTTTTGACTTATTGTGTGATGTATTTGACATTTCTACAATGCTAATGAGAATTTTATTATTGATCCATCACTGAGTTAGTTAAGAAGGTTGAGGATCTTGGGTTTGGGCCCAACCCCAGTAGCTTAGGTCCCTCTTGTGTATCGATATTTTGCTTTAGCATAGAATTTTTATTAGTTGTTGCATTTTAGTAGAATACAATTCCTCAAAAAGTTTATGATTGTGCCTTTATCTCATCTCTCTCATGGGAGCCTGACTAGAGGAATCCACACCCACAACCCAAAAACATTATGTGATGATTTCTTGTTTATGATTTCTTGGAAAGATATCTACATTAATTATTTTGTTTCACATATGATTGTTGTAGCTTAGAAGTGAATCCATTGCATACATTAGGGTTTTTAGCATCAATTAGATAGTTTTCAAATTCAACTCATATTATCCACCATTGGTTATAATATTTTGCAAATGAAAAGAAGAACAAGTGCATGTGATGTTGCAGGAATGTTGGACCTACATGCAAAGGACCTTTTCACCATCTCCATCCAGGAATTCTCCACTCTCTTTTGATGAATCCCAACCATTGTCTTGATCTTTGTTTTTTAGTCACCGTGAGCAGCCCTCTTAGTCCAAAGTTGGCCTTCCTGAAGTGTTGAGCTTGGCTAGGGGTGTTGGTCACCTTTCATCCATCCTCCACACCCTTCATCCATCTTGCCATCACTTTATCCCATCATCCTTACCCTCCAAACCCTCTTGGAAAACTTTTGTAGCGTGTTAAGACTTCCTATAGCAGCTTCATGTAGCAATACAGGAATCTCGTAGCAACTTCCTGTAGCAACCTGTTTTGCTCTTGTTTGACCTGTAATGTTAGTGTAGCTTAGTTTAGGATTAGGTTGACCCCCAAACTTGGACTTCATGGTCAGAGGTACCCCCTAGGCCATTCCCTCCATTAATTTTCCTTCGTTGCAAGAGAAAATAACATTAGTTTCTTCATCACATAATTGGAAATTATGACATTACTTAATATACAAGTGTGAATTAGATAAATGATGCATTAAATATTGAGTTGTGATTTGGTAGAATAATAATATGTTTTCAAGTGAATTTGATAGCTACATGGTTGATTGCAAGTAGTGTAGTTTCCTTCCTGTAGGTAGCATAACTCTTGTGTTTTTTTTCATAGCATGTACAAGTGGATAGCTTTTACAAGTTGGATTTGAGAAGCATTTTTCTACACTAGGGATATATTTTGAATTTCATTTTCAGTGGTTAATTCCCCTTAATTCAGTAGAAGAATGGTCTGGGAACCCTAATGATCAAATGACCTAGTTGAGGGTGGCATGAGTATAATTCCATCTATTCTGTATACAACATTGTCACCTCTAAGTTTGTATGAACTTCAGGTTGATAAATAGATTTGAGGAGCCTCTCAGAGTTTCAGCACTCTTGGTGCAATACTAGGGCTCACCACCTTTTGGCGTTGTTATTGGGGAGGCGTCTAGGTAGATGTTGTATATGCTTAAGCATTTCCTCTGTTTTGCATTCAGTTTTGAAAAGAACAAAAAAAAACTTTCATGCCTCGTAGGAGTAGAGATACTCAAGGAAAATTCTTACCAAACACCCCCACACCATCAAACAGTCAACCTTCACTCTTCTTCGATGACTGTCAACTTCCCTCTCTGACTATAGGGGAGTTAGAAGACCCCTTAGGTGAACAACCTGAGATTTTTTAAGAACCTATTGGGTAAGAAGAAGAACCCATTTCACCTACCCAAACCATGGTTGAAAACAAGAATGAGGAGGTTTTCCCTATCAGAGAAACTAATGGAGAGGCCATAATGAAGAATATAAGCCCTACTTCCCTTCCTCACTTCCATGGCTTAACCTCTGAGGACCCTGATACTTTTATGTTTGAGTTTGTTGTTGTCTGTAGGACCTATGATTATATATTTGATGACTAGAAGTTGAAGTTATTCCCATCTACCCTTAAGGATGCAACCTTGTGCTAGTTTATGGGTCTACCTAGGGATAACATCACTACCTGGGCTCAAATGCAACAAGCCTTTTACAACAAGTACATGGACTACTATAGGTCCAAAGAAACCAAAGAATAAATATTTAGAATGACTCTTGGACCTGATGAATCCTTAGAGGACTATGAGGAAAGATTCCAGCTCAATTACTGGAGGGCCAGATGCACCCTTGATCCTGAATCACTCAAGCTAGTTCTTCTTTGAGGGATCAAGAAGGACATGTTGGAAACATGTTGTCTAGGGGAGACATATATCAATTATCCTATGAGGACATAAAAACAGTGTTCAAAACCCATTCTAGGGCTGCTAGGAAGAAGGGTATGGCTAGTCAAGATTTGGTCAATTCCTCTCCATCCACAACATCCATCAAGAATGAAATTGCAAACATGTTGGAGGACTTTAAAAGTGAAATGTTGCATACCTTTGCTTTGCAAATGGATACCATGCAGATGGAGAGGAGACAAGAGGAAGCAGAGAGGGCCTTAGCCATTTTTTTTTCACTAAATTCATTAGAAGGCACCCCAGAAATGAATGCCCATTAAATGTCATAAAGGTATGCTCAGTATGTGAGGAAAACCATGCCACAAATAAGTGTCCTTATTTGCCTGGATTGAAATATATATACCAAGCGGCAAAAGGTGCGGCTGAGAAACTTTATTTTATCCATCAAAGGAGGCCTCAAGCACCTTGGCCATACCAACGGGGCTTGCAAGGTTCATCCTACTTTCATTACAATCCTAACTAGAATGCACCCTTTCCACCTTAGTAATCTTCCACTCATCCATCATGGTCCACACCCCATTCTTGGCCTTATGCACCTCAATATCCTCCCCATATACTTCCCCACATCCTCAATGGAATAACCCATCACAAGGGTGGAGTCCTCAACTCAACCAACATCCTGCTTTACTACCTCCACCTCCATCTCAACCATGACTCACTCATTTTGCTCCACCCATGCAACCTCGGATGCCTTCTCAACCCAATTCGAACTCGAATAACAAGCAGACACAACAGGTCTACAATGGAGAGACATATTACCATGCCTATGCTATGGATATTCAAGAAATCAACCCCAGGTGTGGAAGAGTACTCCTAGATAACCAAACTCCATCTCCACATGAAGAGCTTGAAGAGGAAAAGGAATAGAGTAGCCCTCAAGTACATCCACCTCCTTTTCCTGAAATATTGATCCATTCTAACCAGTACACCCCAGAAGAAACTAAACTTTTGGGATAATTAAAGAATCTATGTGTTAAAATACCCCTCCTTCGAGCTATTAAGGATGTTACCATTTACAATAAGCTTATCAGAGAGAAAGGTTTCAAACACCCTAGGAGGAGAAAAAGAGACACCCCCACCATCAATGTTATTGGACAATTATCTAATTTGATGTTGAGGAGAGTGATTTGTCCAAAATGTGGAAGTCTGGTGGTTGATGCGCACATCGATGGAATCATTGTCCCTCACACCTTGATTGATATTGGGGCTGCCATCAATGTGATGACTAAAGAAACCATGTTGAAACTAAACCTCCAAGGATCTTTGAGAAAAACCACTATAGTGTTGCAACTTGCAGATAGATCTACAATAGCTCCCGAGGGAATTTTTGAGGATGTAATGGTCACTATTAACTCTTGGGAGTATCCTACTGACTTCTTGGTTCTCCATCCTAAAACCAAATTCAATGGTTATCCTCTCATCTCGGGAAGACCATGGCTAGCCATTGTTGATGCTTACATAAGTTGCAAGGATGGGAACATGACCATTAAGAATGGGCATTTGTCCAAACAATTGGTATTGTACCCCCCTGCTCAGCCATCCATTAAGCGTGACTTACCCCTATGGTTAAAATAGGAGGAGGAATATGAAGTGTATCATACAACATTCCATCCAATATGTACCCCAGATGTTGTTATAGGAGGGGGGGAACCTGATGAAGATGACCTCATTGACCAAATCCTCCAAAACCAACCCCCCAATACCATGTTTCTTGTTTAGCTTGTGAAGGAATCTGAGTGTAATCCTTCGAGTGGGTTATGCCTAGTTTACCCAAGTCCTACACATGTCAAATTTGTAGAATTTGGTCCCTGTAGAACCTTGAAGATTAACCCCTCTCTCTCAGCCAATCAAGAAGAGAATTTGTGCAGAATGCTGAGAGAGTACTTAGATGCTTTTTCTTGGAGCTATAAAGAAATGAAAGGGGTGCATCCTTCGGTTTGTACTGAGTACATATACATCAAGGAGGGATGCAAACTTGTGTGCCAACCTCAGAGGATAATGAACCCATCCCTCAAGGACATAGTAAAGGAAGAGTTGCAAAAATTGTTGGATGCAGGGTTTGTATACCCCATCTCAGATAGTGAATGGGTGTCCCCTCTAGTTTTGGTCCCAAAGAAGAATGGGAAGTGGAGTATCTGTGTGGATTACAGAGAGCTGAACAAAGCCACAAAGAAAGACCATTTCCCTTTACCTTTCATTGATCAAGTTTTAGATGGTCTTGCATGGAATAAGTTCTTCTCTTTCCAGGATGGATTCAGTGGTTACAATCAGATCCAGATCAACCCTAAGGATCAAGACAAAACTACATTCACCTGCCCTTGGGGTACCTTTACTTATAGGGTCCTTCCTTTCAGTTTATGTAATTCCCCTACCACTTTTCAAAAGGCAGTTATAAGCATATTTGTTGAGCTGGTACATGACTCCATAGAAATATACATGGATGATTTCACTCCCTATGGGTGTGGCTTCCTGGAGGCTCTCTTTAATATGGGGAAGGTATTGAAGAAGTGCATTGAAATGAACCTCTTGCTTAGTCCTAAGAAGTGTGAATTCTTAATGAATGCAGGGATTGTCCTTGGCCATTCAATATCGTAGGAGGGAATACAAGTGGACCCAAACAAAATTCCCATCATAACAAGGGTCCCTACTCCTCAAAAGCAGAGGGATGATAGGATTTTCTTGGGCTTAGCTGGATACTATAGGAGGTTTATCAAGGACTTCAGTAAAGTGGCTTTACCATTGTTTGGGTTGTTGGCAAAGGACTCAGAATTTTGTTGGACAGATAACTGCTAAGAGGGTCTTGAGATATTGAAAGAGAAATTAACCACTCCACCCATAATTAGAGGCCCGGATTGGGCTCTGCCTTTTCATATCCATGTTGATGCATCTGACAAAATGGTAGTGGAAACTTTAGGACAAATAGATGGTAAGTTACCTTATGCAATTTACTTCATTAGTAAAAATGTGTCTAAGGTTGAATTAAACTACACTGTAACTCAGAAAGAACTCCTAACTGATGTACACTCTTTGAACAAATTCAGACACTACATCACTGGATACCAAACTTTTGTGCATACTTACCATGCATCTATCAAATACTGGATGAACAATCCTAATGTGAATGCTAGAATAATTAGATGGTTGCTATTGTTGCAACAATTTGATTTAACTATCATTGACAAGCCAGGAAAATAAAATGTAGTTGCATATTTTCTGTCTAGACTTGATTTTCCTACAGGTCATGAAGGGATGGTTGATGATCAGCTTCTATATGAGAACTTGTTTTCTATCTCAATTCTCTCCCCATGGTTTGCTGACATAGCAAACTATCTAGTGGCTGCAATATTTCCTCCAAATCTGTCATCTAGGGAGAATAGTAGAATTGTGAGGAAGAGTGCCCCTTTCACTTGGATTGGGGGCAATCTCTTCCAGCTAGGAACAGATCAGATCCTAAGGAGAAGTGTCATGGAAGAGGAATTCTTTGACATCCTCTCATCCTGTCATGATGGGCCTTATGGAGGTAATTTTGCTGCTAAGAGAACAAATTTCAAAGCTCTACAAGTTGTCTATTAGTGGCCCACTCTCCACCAAGATGCAAGAAGGTATACCAACATATGTGATCAGTGTCAGAGGATGGGGAAACCTATGCACAAGGATGAAATGCCCCTACAACCTCAGGTGGCTTTGGAGGCATTTGACAAGTGGGGCATGGATTTCATTGGGCCAAATGATCCACCATTAGGGCAAAGAAAGTACATCACTGTGTGCATTGATTATTTGACGAAGTGGACTGAGACAAAGGTTGTCAAGGCATCAGCATAGGAGAAAGTGGCTGAGTTTTTAAGGTAGAATGTGTTCGACAAATATCGATATCCCAAAGAGATAGTCATCGGTCATGGAGCTCAATTCACATCACATCTAATCGAGAATCTGTTAAGGCAACATCATATCAAACACATAAAATCTATTTTCTATCACCCTCGGGCCAATGGACAAGTAGAAGTTACAAATAGAGCATTAGAGGACATCCTCACCAAGTTTGTCAGTAGCAGCAAGAGGGTTTGGGTAGATAGATTAGTGGAGGCCACTTGGGCCTACAACACAACTTGGAAAACAACTATTGGTTTTACTCCATATGATCTAGTTTATGGAAAGAAATCTTTGCTCTCTACTGAGTTTGATTATAATACTTTGAGAATGTTAGCCCAATTGTATTTAGATGTCACCAAAGCATAGCAGGAGTGGCTGCTTCAGTTAAATGGCTTGGATGAGTTCAGAATGCAGGCCCTCCTAGACACTGAAGTTATCTGATTGCAGAGGAAGGTCTGGCATGATATGCATATCAAGGACAAAGTTTTCAAGAAGGGTATTGGGACTTACTATATGGCTCTAGGTTCAAGGATTCAAGGGAAAAATGATGATAAGATGGTTAGGCCCATACCTAATAGAGTAATGTCATGACAATGGAGTTGTTCAAATCATGACAATCGATGAGGAAGGGATTCCCTTGCTTATCAATGGCTACAGATTGAAGGTATACATAAAGCCTATGTCTAAGGAAGAATTCATCAGCACCATCAGTAGAGAGTTTAATGTGATTGGAAGTGTCATAGCTTCCAAGACACAACATTCCTAGACAATGTTAAA
>APFE031097497.1:171448-198005 GCA_000404065.3 Pinus taeda
TTAAAAGATGAAAAGGGAGATGTAATTCACAACCAAGATGGCACTGTGACAAATAACATGATTGGTGCTTTGACATCAATGATTCTGGAGCATTGGTGTGGCTGTGAAGTTGAAATAGCAGACAAACATGAGGTTATTTTTGATGAACCTCAAATGCCATAAAATGTCTCAATATGATGATTTTCATAGAGACTGGATGCAGCGGATCTATGAAGTAAAGGATTCAAAGAATCTCCTCTGGAAACAGGTATATCTTGCTGCTCTACCTTCCAGATTTGTTGACTACCTCAAAATGCAGGATATTTTCCAATTGCCTTATGAATCACATACATGGGGAGAAATTTATTCCCTCATTACAAAGACTCTAGTCAGTCTTTGTACCAGCTCAAGAGTCAACAAATCCTTAGAGAAATTGTCTAAATTGCCAGACAGAAAATCTATTTGCAGTAAATATGGATTAACAGTTGATGATCCATTAGTTAAAAGAAGAAAGTCTAGGAAAAAGGCCAAAAGAGAATTTAAAGAGACTTTCTATAAGAACAAAAGGAATTATCCGAAAAATAAAAGGAAATATCCCACCAGGAATAAAGCCCCAAAAAGGAAAGGATATTATCGATACATTCCAAAAACTCATTATTATAATCCCTCTGATATTCATCTACACTCATCCAAACAGGAAAAATGGAACAAGATAACATGTTGGGTCTGTGGACAGACAGGACATACTGCTTCAAGGTGTCCTCAGGGAGAAGAATCTAAATTAGAAAGAGGGAAAAAGACAGCTGAATATGCCAAGAAAGCCAAACAAGTCAAAAAGGAACATGTTAGTTCATTCTCCTGTCTCAAATGTAAATCAAAACTACATCCCACAGAACACTGTCCAAACTTCCATATTGCCGCACAACATCAAATAGAAGATTCATCTCTGGACTCTTTCAGTAGTACAGATGAGGAAATACAAGTAAATGTGGGACAATTTAGTAATTCAGATACATCAGAATGTTCTTGTTCTTGTTCAGATTCTGATGAATGTGCATGCCATATTTTTTACAATGATTCTGAAGTGTTTGACAGCTCCAGCGAAGATGAACAGAGGACAAGGCCTGTAAAAGAAAAGGTCCTTATGGCATCCACTGAAGAAGAAGCTGAGATGAAAATCTTAGCCCAGATCAGGAGTATGGAAGAAGGGCCAATGAAAGATCGTTTGATTGAAGCTTTTACAGATCAGCTCAAATCCAAAGCTTCGAAAGATACAGGTAAGAAGCCAATATTTGTTGATGCTTCATATGAAAGAAATACCAAATCTTTTCAAAGGCATCACCAAAAGCCAGGGAAAATAAGATCCCTAACATTGGGCGAAGTGAGTGGAGAAATCCACCAGCTTAAATCAGAAATCACTGCTATTAAAGCACAAATAGCAGACCTACAGAAAGGAAAAAGGGTCAAAGAAGAAGAAGAAGAAGAGTGGGATTCAAAGCACAATGAAATTGAAATTGCAGAAGGGAGACCAGATCCACATTTTGGTTTTCAGGATATGCGATTATTTACCATTACATATCAACAACATCATGTAAAGGTAAAAATCTGTATCCAAGATCAGGTATATTTTATGACTGCATTACTGGACTCTGGTGCTGATATTAACATTCTGAATATTAAAAACATCCCAGCAAAATTTTGGGTTTTTGCAGAAAGAGAAGTGGTTGGATTAGGGAACAAAAATCTCAAATATGAAATCCCTAGAGCTTCTTTATGCTTTGATACTCATTGTGTGTACATGAAATTTGCTATAGCAGACATACCTGTTGATTGCATATTAGGTAATGTCTTTTTAGCTGCAGTAGAACCACATGGTTCTACAAGAGTGAAGGGAAATAAATCAGGTTACTTCATCTCCGTACCCACATCCAGGGGTACAAGAAAAAGAATTGAGCTCCCATATGTTTCTACCCCTCGAGTCTCCACCATGGTCCAAGCCATGCAAAAACTGGACAAGGCAGAATCCTTGTTAACTGATCTTAAGGATTTGAAGAGCCAGCTGAGAATTGAAGACCAGCTGAAAAAGCCACAAGTAAAGAACAGGATTCTAGAACTTAAAGAAAAACTGGCAAAGAAATGCTGTTCAGAAGAACCAAATGCTTTCTGGCATAGGAAGCAACATACAATTAGATTGCCATACAAAGAAGGATACAAAGGTAAGCCCTGCAAAAGTAGAGCAATACCTATGAGCAAAGAATATAGAACGTTGTGTCAACAGGAGATTCAGCAATTGCTTAACAGAGGATTAATCAGAGAATCCAATAGTCCTTGGAACTGTTATGGGTTCTATGTGAATAAGAGAGCAGAACAAATTAGAGGCATCCCTAGACTTGTCATAAATTACAAGCCTCTAAATTCAGTTTTAGCAGATGACACATATCCTATCCCACATAAAGGAGACTTAATCAGAAGAATTGCAGGAGCAAAGATATTTTCCAAATTTGATTTAAAAGCTGGATTTTGGCAGGTTGCTATTTATGAGGAAGATAAATTCAAAACTGCTTTCAGTGTCCCTGCAGGACATTATGAGTGGAATGTTATGCCCTTTGGACTCAAAAATGCTCCATCCAAATTCCAGAAAGTGATGGATGATATCTTCAAACCATACTTTGATTGGATGCTTGTATATATAGATGATGTTTTAATTTTTTCTAGAAATCTTGATGACCATTTTAAACATGTAAATATTTTTATGAACTTAGTCCGAAGAAATGGTCTTGTACTTAGTCAAAAGAAGATGGAATTGTTTCAGACATCTGTAAAATTCTTAGGACATCAGATTGCTAATGGTCAGATATCTCTACAACTGCATGCAATTGAATTTGCAGACAAGTTTCCAGATGTCATGAAGGATAAGACACAGCTACAGAGGTTCCTTGGATGTTTAAATTATGTAAGCAGTTTCTATTAAGACTGTGCAACTGACAGAAAATTGCTCAATCCAAGAACTGGTACAAATCCTCCTCCATGGACAGAGAAGCACACCAGGGCAGTTCAAGAAATCAAGGCAAAGGTAAAATCATTGCCTATTTTATATATTGCAGATGATGAAGCCTTCAAAATTGTAGAATCTGATGCCAGTGATATTGGTTGGGGCGGAATCCTGAAACAAAGGATTGGTGAAGAAGAGCAAGTGGTTCAGTTTGCCTCGGGTGTCTGGAACCCAACTGAACAGAAATATTCTGTTATCGAAAGAGAGGTAAAAGCTGCTTGGAATTGTATCAGTAAATTTGCAGTTTATCTTATTAACAAATCATTTCTTCTCAGAACAGATGCCTCAGCCTTAAAGAAAGTCTTGTCCAAAGACATAAAGAAACCAGAAGAAGCAAAGTTTGCCAGATGGCAAGCATTATTTGCAAACTTTGACTTCTCTGTAGAACACATTAAAGGAGAACAAAATTGCCTCCCTGATTTTCTCAGCAGAGAATATCTTGAAAAAGATATTGCACAAGTCATGATGATCGTCACTGAATGGGATCCAAGTCAGAAATGTGAAGTCCTGCGGACTATCCCAGATAATCAAGACTGGGAAACATACAAAAACAGCTGGAAGCCCACATGGCAACTACGAAATACAAAAGTTCTTGATGCAGATCTCCAGCCTCATTCAGATCTACAACATTATGTCCCAAAAAGAAGAATATATCCAAAAGGTAGAAAATGGATCCATGACATGATATATACTAAAGCAAAAGCTGATGCAAGGACAGCAAGAGAGGCATTAGAATCAAATTTCCATGACATTGGACGGATTGGTCACCAAGGTGACAGCAACACTAGAATCTACGGGGCATACTTCTGTATTTATCGTACAAGAGATCTATGGGAAAATCTTTCACATATCCAACCAGGAGCAAGATGGCCAAGAAATGACCCAAAGATAATATTCCCTGACACAGTTTACAATTTCCAGGATTATAAAAAGTTATGGTGGGATTTTATGAATGTAGATGATAAGACAGACACCCACTATACAAAGTTAAAATTTAGCACAATGGCAGCCTCACAGAATAATCGGCAATGTGAATGGTTCAGAAACTGGTGGACAGATTATGGCGTCAATAGAACAGCTATGGATCCTGTGTACCATGAAGGATTTCAAAGACGACACTGTCAGAAGTGTTTTGATTATAATATTGGAGACTGTTATCATCACATCTACAGCACAGTAAAAGAAATGACAGTCAAAGAATGGGACCCATTTCACATGACTAATTATGCTCTCCATGAATATATGGTAGATCATTTAGAATGGTGCGTGCTAACCAAAGTGCAACATTAGATCATACTGGGAAAACCAATGATAGTCCGGCGGATATATACCAAAGCATGTGATGACTTGCTCTACAAGAGGGAAAGATTCCCTGATTTTACTTTATTTTGAATAAGTACCAGTCACAAGGGCTTAATTGTGGCCAGTGTTCCCGTGGGCTTTACTGTTCAAAAGCCTCCACAGTGTAAATATTCTCGCATGGTCTTTTCTCGTGGGCTTTTTGTACAAAAGTATCCACTGTGTAGTCCACTATAGGCCTGGTTTTAGTACAAGAATCTTTTCTTTCAAATATTTATCACATGCATTACCCGAAAGCAATAATTCGGCCTGGCCCGAATATTTGTGCGGACGTTGCTTTGATAAAAAGACAGAAATGAAATGATTCTTGAGGTCCTTTCGGTCGGAATAACAGTAATGTTTGTCCCCCCCTCTATTACTATATAAAGAAGGGTAAGGCTCATTACGAGGCATCGGGTCTTAGAGTTATCGAGTCTTAGTCTTGTGTGTGTTTTGAGTCGAGTATTCTCCTGCTCTGCATCTGCGGATATTCAATCCGATTTGCTTGCATCACGAGTAATTACTCAAAGTCCTTAGTTGATTCGAGAAGCCTGCGTATCAGTGTGCTCGGCACTGGTAAGAACCTAAAGTGGCTGAATCATTAGAAGAGTCAAGTTTGGAGTTTAAAGTCTGATTCTGAGATAGAGCCTATATCTTGCCAGAAGCCTCCGGTAGTAACTTGCTTATGATTAAGCTGTGAAAAGTCCGGGAAAAGCAAGACTAGTCTGTTTCTAGAAAGAATCAATATCTGTAAAAGCTCTGTGAGCATTCTGTAAGAGGTTTTCATTCTGAAATAAAATGAGTATTCCATTTTTATCCTGAGTAACTCTGTGCATTTATAAAGAATCCGCTGTGATAGTAGTTCTGTCTGTGCTTTCGTCCGAAGTTCGCAGGAAGTTCGCCAAAGGATCGAAGGGACGCCAAGACCGTGTAAGGTGAGGAAGCCGTTGTGAAGGTCGCTAGTGCGAGAAAGATTCGAGTAGGTTCACCACTGGTTCACCAGGAGTTGGCTATCAGAAAGAATTTACAGACACAGAGAAAGAGCAAGCTTGTGACAGAAGCCCCTGCTAGAAATTGGTATCAGAGCCAGTAACGTCTGGTTCTAAAGGTTGGTACTCAGACATCTTTTTTATTTCTACAGAATGGATTCATTCAGAAAGTCTGTCTCGTTCCGAGAGCTTGAAGAAGATTCTCTTCCAGAAAATAATATGCTTAAAGACATGTTTGAAAGTAATTCAAGCAGAACTTTGAATTCTGTAGAGAAGACATATGAAGAAAGTCAGCCATCTGCTAGATGGGCTCTCCCAGATATTACACCCTCAGAAGTCTATAGTGACTTATCTCCATTTCATTTAGTTGCTGCCTCTAGAATTAGTATTAAAGAATCAGTCAGTCAAGTAGAAGAAAATTCAGATAGCATTCAGACTATCCAATTACTTGATCCGAAATCTCTACAAGCAGAAGCAAAAAGATTGAAAACAAATTATGTACATCTTGGTCTTTTGCACTCTCAAGCGCTCTGGCATGCCCATATTAACTCCAATACAGTGAGAGGTGATTATTGAATGTTCATGGAATGGAATATTAGTGCACCGAGATTGTTTTCCAGTCCTATTGAAACGAGGTTCCCCATGTTCAATATGCCTTGCACCGCCCTCCCATTTCGCACAAGATTCAGTAGGGTAATAACGCATTCATAATGCATTGATTTTGACATTAATTCTAAATTGAATATATAAAAAAAAAAAAAAAAAAAAAAAAAAAAAAAAAAATCCTCAATTTTGGTTGGGTAATTTGCTTGGGCTCTTATTTTGCCCTCATTATCTTTATGTAGTTTGCAACACAGTGAATCGTGATTGTTCTGCTAGTCAATCACGTCGTTGTGGAAGTAGAAGTCATGTTGTTGTGGAGGTAGAAGACGTGGAGCCTGGAGTTGGAAGGTCGTATGAGTTGAACAGAGCAGTCACTAACAAATGTATTCTTTGATGTCATACATATGCGTTGTCATTAGAGAGACCCTGTGTGGCTCAACAATCCAAAGGAACATGAATTGACTATATATATTTTTTTCGTAATTACCAATAAATTAAGCTTCATGGACAATAGATAAATTTAAATAACAATTATATTTATTAAATTTTGTAAATATTATTTAAAAAAAATTAAAATAATTTTATGGAAATATCCAAAGTAGTTTTCATTAGTTAATAATAGTCGCACTAAGACAAGACTTGAATCTTAAAAATATTTTTTTGAAAAATATCTAGAAAGTAATTTTCAAGAATTACATTTTAGATTAATACTTTCAAACTATATTTGTGTGATATTATTTTGGAAACTTTATGTATTTCGAACCAAAAGTAATCATATGCGAAAGAATTTTAGTATTTTACACATTTTGGATGAATATGTCCAATACGTCTAATCTCTATGTGACATTTTCAAATTTTACTATTTTCTAATTTATATATTTTTTATATTTTTGTTATATTTCTATGTAGTTTGATTGTTGTTTTATTAAAAATATATCTCTTTTAATTATTAATTATATTTTTAATTTATAATAATTTAATCATGGTTAATAATAATTAATTATATTTTTTATTTTAGTCATCATAAATACAATTAAATTATATTCTAATATAATAATAAGTACAAAATCAAGTAATTTAATTAAAGGATTAATAATAATCTAATTTCAATGACATAGTTAAGTTTTTTTTTTTGTAAGCTGGGGCAGGACTCTCCGATTTACATGTCCATTATGTACCCCTCTACGAGGAGGGGTAGCTCAAGATTTGAACCCAAGACTTCCGGTTCGGTGAGACTTCATTTCCACGGCCATTGCCGCTTGAGCTACCCCGTGTGGACAGACATAGTTAAGTTTTAGAAACTAAACTATTAAAAATTTATAATTTTATCTTTCTTTAAAAAAAATAAAAAAATAAAAATGTTTTCTTTAATTACAATATTCTTATAACCATTTAATTTTGCAAAACAATTTAATAAGGTATAGAAAATAATATATTTTTAAAAAACAACTATAGCGATTGAAAATATCTATGGAAATATATTTTTATATTATGTGAGGGACTATAATTTAGCTAAGCCATTAGTAAAACCTAAATTGACTAAATTCTAAATTTTAACACTAACATGAATTCAGTGTTTTTACTTTAATTTAATTATATTTAATTTAAGCAACGGGTACTAGCTATTATATAACATTTGTTTTAATTAAATTTCAAGTAAATTTTAGCTTGTAACTTTTTAATAAGCATCAAATTATAAAACAAAAATGAGTATAGTATTAAAAAAATACATTGATGTGCTTTTTTTAACAAAAAAACATCAGATACAAATTTCCAATTATATTTGCAAATAAATAATAAAGTTGCACATGGGAGAACATGCTAAACATATATAAATTTTCATTAATGATGAAGAACATGAAATAATATGCGCTGGCTTCAATGATTTCAATAAGTATCAAATAATATGAATAGAAAAAGAAAAGGAAAAGTCTTCATTATTTTTACACACAATCAACTAGGTAAAAATACATTTTAAATTGGAGTTAAAATATCCAAATAGATGTCATAGACACTTGGTTCGTAAGCGGTAGGGAACGCTAGCTATGCGGCCTCATTCATTTCTGTAAATAAATGCATCCCAATAAATTTAAAAAACAAAAACAAATAAACAAACTTGCATCGCATTAAAGTGTATAATTTTGTCCCTTGAGCATGTTTGCCTTTTTTGCCTCGTGTATTCATAGTTGGTAATTAGTTTTGCCGTAGTCTAACTAGCCAGAGGAATTGCCTGGAAAGTTATGGAAATTCTGGTCATATTTAGAGAAAATCTGGCAAAGATTTTTGTAAATCTAAGTTATAGTTGTTAAACTTCAAAATTTTAGGTGTCCTAGACATTTTTGATGGTGTTGAATCCATTTCCACCATCAAAAACATGATTCAAACACCGCCTCTACAAGATTTTTTGAAATTTTTTTGCCCAGATTCCGACCACTTTTGTCTGTCCAGACAATTCCTCCGCCTCGGTAGACGACTCCATTAGTTTTTAGCTTTCATCTAAAGTTGTTTTTTGACTATCATAGGTCATTCTCAATAATAAGTTTGACTTTTCTTATCTAAAACATATATCTAACGCACTAAGATGTTTATTTAGGATTCGAGATGACGGAGGAGCGGCTGACCTGGTGCGATGGATCGCTCTAAACCCTAGCTCGTTGCCTGCGCTTCGGCGCCTGCACCTTAGGTCCCCTTGCACTACAGCCCCAAGGCCCTGGGCCCTCTGTCATTGCTTTTCTGCGCCCTTCTTTGAGAGCCTGCCTGTGTGGTTCATTTGTTGTTGGGAGGAATTCGAAACTCATATTCATGGAGGTCCCGGGTTCGCCCCAAGCAGGCCCCCTCCCCCACCCCCCCCCCCCCCCCCGCCTTCTTTTGCCGAAGCCTTCTCTCGGCTCTTGGTCGGCTTGCCGTAAAAGAAAAAGAGTGACGTTGCCAAATTCGTCAAGAGGCTAGAGGATATTCCTGAAATCTCCTTGCCGCCAGAGACTCTGATTCAAGTCGCCCTTTCCATGGCTGAGCGGGCTCTCCTCGGCCAGTTCACTAGATTATGGCCTTCTCCTATGTCCACTGTGAACTGGGTCAACAAGAAATGGGCTCCTTTGATAAAAAAATAACGTCACTTCTTATTTCTTAGGACGAGGGTTTTTTCTCTTCGAATTCACCTCTAAGGAAGACAAAGACCTGATTTTCTAGAATGGCCCCTATTTCATGGGTCCCCAGGGCCTCTATCTCAACAAATGGACGTTGGATCTTGACCCTGCAGTTGACATTCCTATAGCTGTTTCGGTGTGGGTTAGGCTTCCAAATCTCCCAGTGAACTGTTGGAACTGGGACTCATTGCAGCACATTGGCAACACCCTTGGGAAATTCATAAACCGGGCAAACAACAAAGATCAATATGACTGTGCCCAAATCTGCGTAGAAGTAGATCTAGAGGTGGGACTTCCGGAAGCCATCAAAATCAAAGTAGGAAGCTGGACTCATTTGCAGAAGCTTGACTATGAGCAGTTGCCCTTCAAGTGCCGAAAATGCCATGTCTATGACCACTTCGCCAGAGGATGCCTAACAAATGTTGAACCAAATAAGGGTAAAGAAGAAGGTTGGAATCAAGTCAAGCGTGCCAAGAAAGCCCAAAAGCATGTTGGTCCAACCGGAAGAGGCCCTCAGCAGGCCCCTTCTCAGCAACCCCCTCCCAGAATGGAGCAAGAAAATAAATTTGCCCCTCTTAGCTCGCAAATAGAGGAAACACAAGAAGCAAACATCCAAAAATCAACCCCCATCACAAAAGGTACCCCCTTTTCTCCCAAGGGGGCAAGCCTCGCTGAGAGCTCCAAAGAAAATACTGTAGAAGTCAAGGAAGTTGAGCAAGAATCTGAAGGCTCGGAGGAAGAAGGGGAAATAGGAGAATCTCAAGCACCGATAAGGAGATCCACAAGGGGCTGCAAAATAGATTGGGAAAAAAGAGAGCTGGAAACCTTCAAAGACAAGCTCCAAGGCAGCCAGCCAACTCTTGAGAAGCTTCTAGCGACAAAACCAAAGATGGCGAGAAATCAGCCCCAAGGCTCCAAGGGAGCCAACCAGAAATACAAATGATGAAGATTGTCTCCTGGAATCGTAGAGGTATGGGAAGCAGAATCAAAGAAGAAGGCATCAGAAGTTTAATCAGGATAGAAGCTCTAGACATACTTCTTATCCAGGAGACCAAACAGGAGGACTTCGCCTTCCTTCAGGTAAGTAAGAAACTCTGGAATAAATGTGAGGCGAAAGCAATCTCAGCCCGAGGGGCTTCTAGTGGGGTGGGCACCCTCTGGAACGCTAACAAATTCTCAGTCATTTCTGAGACCCTCAACCTTCACTGGTTGTTCCTAAAATTGCAGCATGTAGATATAAATCAGATTTTTAGTCTCTTTAACATGTACGTTCCTGTGAACGCCGGGGAAAAAAAGGCCTGCTGGGACTCCTTAAGAAACCATGCAGACCTAGTTAATCTCGAGAATATCATCATTGCCGGAGATTTGAACCTCACACTCCTGTCAGCAGACAAGAGAGGGGGCAACATCATCCGTGATCCGGCCAGGGAATGGGCAGAGGACCTTATGTAGGACTGGGACCTGCAAGACATCAAGCCAATCTCTGGCAAGTACACTTGGACTAACAAAAGAATTGGTCCTGGTCATATAGCTGCCAGGTTGGACAGATTCTTTCTTCAAATCTCTTTTCTTCTACTTGGTATAGAGGCTAGAGTTCATATTCTACCTTACAGCACTTCCGATCATAAACCCATCAAGCTGGAACTCGTGTTTCAGCTTGACCTTGGACCTATACCTTTCAGATTTAGCCCTCTCTAGGCTAAGGAATCAGACTTCATGCAATTAGTTAAGGACACTTGGTTGCAGCCGGTCAAAGGTTCCCCCTTTTTCATCTGGGAAGAGAAGCTCAGAAGAGTGAAAAGGGATTTGAAAAGCTGGGCCAAATCTCTGCCCAATCCAGCCAACGAAAGGAAAAAAACTCAATGCATTCTAGAAATTCATCATCTCCAAGCTAAAACAGCTGACATAACAAAAGAGATTCTAGATAAAGAAGCCCTGTTTCAGCATAACTATCACGAGGCATGTCTAGCTGATGAAGAATACTGGAGACTTAAGTCTCGCAGTCTTTGGCTTAAAGTAGGGGACAAGAACTCTTCCTTCTTTCACAAACAAGCTCAGGCAAGGAAATGTACCAATTCCATTTCCGAAATCAAAGATGGTACCATCATTCACAAGGATAATGCAAACATCAAAAAAGCAACTTCTCTTCATTTTAAAAGCCTGTATAACGAAGATATAAATCTGGATCAAAATTCAGATATGATGGACGGGATCCCCTCCCTGATTTCTGTTGAAATGAATCACCTCCTTGAAGTTAAAGTCACCAAGAATGAAGTCAAGGTTGCCTTATTTACCATGGACCCAAAAAAAGCCCCTGGGCCGGATGGATTCTCAGCCAGATTCCTCCAAATTTGCTGGTCCATTGTGGAAAAGGATCTTTACAAAATGGTTCTAAAATCCCAAGTTTGCCAGAAAATCAGAGGCAGCATGAACTTTGCTTTTCTTGCTCTCATCCCCAAAGAGAAGGGAGCCAACTCCTTTAATAGGTTTCACCCAATTTCGCTTTGTAATATAGGTTACAAATTGATCACCAAAGTCATCGCTAATAGGCTGAAGCCCATCCTCCCCAAAATCATACTGGAAAGCCAAGGAGGTTTCATTCAAGGTAGATAGATTGTGGACAACTTCATTCTAGTCCAGGAGGCAATCCATTCAAGCCTGAGTCACAATGAAAAAGGTATGGTTGTCAAACTTGATTTAGCAAATGCTTTTGATAGAGTTAGGCATAGTTTTCTGCTGAAAGTCTTACATAAGCTTGGATTTGGTGATAAATTTATAAATTGGATTCGAGCTTGCATCTCGAAGCCTTGGATTGCCCCATTAATAAATGGCAGAGCTGCCGATTTTTTCAAAGCCGCGAGAGGGCTCAGGTAGGGGTGCCCTCTCTCACCTCTTCTATTTGTTCTTCAAGCCTCTGTCCTCAATTTTTACCTAGACAAAAAAGGGCATATCAGGATATTGCTGGGCTTTGTATTGCAAGAGGTGTTAAAACCATTAATCATGCCCTCTTCGTAGATGACTCACTGCTAATGGGAGCAACTTCTGGGCTTATTGCCTCCAGATTTAAAAGAGCTTTGGACGAGTTTTGTTTGGTTTCAGGAAGCAGTCTAAACAAAGGCAAATGCCATATCTATTGCTAGAACACCACTCGCAGCTTGCTCAACTCCATTGACCTTTGATTTTGTAGCATCCTCAAATTTGACTTCCTTCAAGTATTTGGGCCTCCCAGTTTTTCTCAAAAAATCTTATAGTAGAGATTGGCTCCCCCAATTGGAGAAATTCAAGAACAAGTTGCTTGCCTGGGGTTATTCCTGGCCTAACATTGTTGGTAAGTCTGTCCTCATTAAATATGTTCTTTCCAGTCTTCCCTTGTTTCAGCTTTCTGTCCTTCTCGCTCCCATTGGTATTCTCATAAAAATGGAGGAGACCATTTGAAAATTCTTTTGGAAGGGGGGCAAGCAGAATGAGAAAAAGATTTCGCTAGTCAACTGGGAATTTATCTCCAAACCGCTGTTGGAAGGAGGCTTGAATTTCAAGAATCTTAGCTACCATAATGTTGCAATGGGAGCTAAATTAATCTGGAGAATTATTGCCCCTAAACATGGCTGGGCGCAATTAGCTCTTTGGAAAAAATACTTCAAAGGCCAGCGTTCTCACTGCCTAGATCACCCTAAGATGCACCCAAATACACCCTTTCTAAAGCTTTGCAACAAAGCCTGCTCTCTCATCAACGATCATGCCTTCTGGGTTCCCGGTAATGGAAAAAGGATCAACCTCTGGACAGACAAAATTTTGAATAACGAGCTGCTGGGAGACTGTCGTTCACTCCAAACGCTGCGCAGATGGATGAATGAGGATGGAATGCAAACTTTGTGGGACATTTCAGCTTGGCAAAGCTCACGCTGGGCTAGCTAGAATCTTCAAATACCCCCAGAATTATCTATGGAGCGCGAGATTCTGATTTCCAAGCTCCATGGACTATCTCCATCACTGGCTCGAAAAAGGGACACAAGAGGATGGGGTACAAAGACTAGTGGATACAACATTGCTCAAGGTTACGCCAAGCTGTGTGAGCACCCCCATGTGGCCGCGAACCCTGAGCCTTGGAAAGGGATATGGTATTATCCCACCTTGCTTAAAATCGACTTCTTTGACTGGCTGCTATGTCACTCCAAAATCTTGACAGATGATAATCTCCAGAAACGTGGTTTCCACGGTCCTTCAAGGTGCAGCCTTTGTAAGGTAAACCAAGAAAGCATGATTCATCTGATGCTTGAATGCACCTTTACTTTGCAAATTTGGACAGAATTATTGGGAACTCTGAGTTCCAGCATCGTGTTGCCTTCCTCCATCCTCGATATTTTTGCTAAATGGCTGGAAAGGTATCCTGGGCCTCCCCCAAAAGACAAAATTATCAAAGCTGCTTGGACTGCTCTCCCTAAAATAATCTGTTGGCAGGTTTGGATTGAGAGAAATAAAAGGACCTTTAGAAGCTACGAGCAGGAAGCCAAGCTTGTGGTAGTTAAGATTAAAAGCCAGCTTAAAGAGAGTCTGAGAGAACTTAAAGATGATTTAAATCTCAGCCAGCAAGATATAAATTGGGGCTCCTCTCTCAATCTTCAGTTCCAAAAAAGTGCAAATAGTATCTCCCTCCCCAAAGATTGGCAAATAAGACTTTCACCAAATGAATTCAAGGATTGGGCCACAAAACATCAGAGATACTCCCTATTTTTTGATGGGGCTGCAAAGGCCAATCCTGGAAGAGCTGGTGCTGGAGGCGTCATCTTGAATCTCGATGGCATAAGGATACACAGTTCGCCTGGGGTTTGGGCATAGCTTCTAGCATTCAAGCTGAGGCTTTGGCTCTTTTCCAAGGTCTCGATATTTTGAAAATGTTGAACATCAGGGAGGCTAATGTAATTGGGGACACTCAGGTTATCATTAACATTATGGTGACACATTCTAAGCCAACGGATCTAAGGCTTGCAAGGCTGGTATTCAGAATAACAAATCTTGGAGACTCTTTCCAGAATTTGAATTTCTATCATGTGTTGAGAGATAATAATAAGAAGGCGGACATTGAAGCCAACAAAGCAGCCCTCCTTACGGTTGGAGCCTTACTCAGAGGAGGACAAGAAACATGGGAACCAATTCCTTAATTTAGATCGCTGTCATGTTTTACTGCCTTTTGTTAAATCAGTTTGTATGTATCCATAAAGTTGGGAAAATCTCTGAAATAGAATACATAGTAGCAGTGAAAAAGAGATGTGAGCTAAGCATAAATGCCATGGCCTTGCATGGTTGTGTGAGACTTGTGGAATTAGATTCACCTTTTGTAATCCGTTTTTTGGCATTAAGGCCAAGTATCTAATATATCCACTATCTGTTTCTGTGAAAAAAAAAAAAAAAAAAAAAAAAAAAAAAAGAAAGAAAGAAGATGTTTATTTACATCAATCCTGTTGTGAAATGCATTAAGTGGTTTAAGTCAATTAAAAATTAAATTTCATTAAATGTCATGTAATTTTTTTTTTTTTTAATCCATTCATATCTATATTAAAGTATAATTAGTAGGAAAATTGTTTTATGTTTATTTCAAGGTAAATCATTCTCATAACAATTAGAAATTTTAAGTCATTATGGTGTGTTTGTATCTGTTTATATTTTGTATATGTTTATTAAATTTGGTCAACTTCAATAATAATAGATATTCTAGGTACCAACAAAGTTTATAGAGCTTAACAATATCAAAATGCATTATAGAAGTGTACAAAAACAAATCTAGAAAAGTTATAGAAGACATTATATGAGAAATATTGACGTCGTATTTCAAAATTTATATATTTTTAATTTTTAATACAAATTTTTATATAATAATAATAATAACAACAATAATTTAATTTTAAGAGATATAACTATGATATTATATGTACGACTATCTCAAACTGGGGTTTATGATTACTATGTAGCATATTTTATATCTTTATATATGTGTGTGTGTGTGTGTGTGTGTGGGGTAACTTTATAAACATTTAAATTAATCTAAAGTACAGAAGCAGGTATTAAGCAGCAACGGTGCATATTGCACTTGTTTTATTTCACTTAAGTCACTTTTGGTCCATTTCTCCCAATTAATTATTTTTCCTTAATTAAATGGCTAACTAAATTCATTTTTAATTAAGGAAAATCGTAAATCGCCTAGCATAATCTCTCTGGCCACTAGAAGTCACTTCTCAACATCCCATCCTGTAGATATTCTCGTTTCGGTTCCAATAAGCTATTACACTGAGTTGTTCCATCAAATAATCTTCTTGGAACGCCACCTCGAGCAAAATTGATTAAGTTAGGCCCCATTATAATGCTATTTTTTGAAAGTTGTCGGAATGCAACAAAGTGAAAGGAAAGTTGTGTGGATGATAGAATATGCCAAGTGAATTTCATCGAATCCCATAAAAACTTTTCAAGACTCCCCCGGGACCCCTGATGATGTAATCCTTCTCCTGCGGCCTGGCCATCACATAACCTGGAAACCCATCCTAGTTGTACTATAGAGAAAAATAAAAATGGGGACATGACATAAATATTGTAAATATTAGTGATAATAATTCATTTCAAATCTTTTCAAAAATGTTCTTTGATGGTGCTTCCTTTAAGTGTTGGATCAAGAGCTAGTGTAGTATTTAAAAATCCTAGAGTAAAATGGTTATACAGAGCAAGTTTGGGAATTGATTGAAATTTTTAATTCCTTCAATAGATTCTTTGTACCAAAAGAACAAAACAAAATAGTTGATTCCCTAGTAGTAGTAACTTCCTTATTCATTCTAAGGCCAACAAAAAATTCATTTGATGTCGAAGTCATATTTCATCCACATATTTCATATAATGAAGAATATGGGGAAACATTTGATGATGGGGAACACATTGTCAAGTTTATGGTTAAAGAAGATAGTGACGATGAAGAGACACCATAAAGGTGCAACAAGATGCTTGTATCTCTTGAATCCCTATTCGATCAAGATGATCAAATTAAGACTACTTAGTTATTAAAAGGGCATTCACTTAGGAAAATTCAAGATATCCATAAAATAAATATTGGAACTTCACAAAAACCAAAGCTATTAAACATTGGAAGCAATTTTTCTCAACATGAAATTGATTAATATGTGAAGTTATTCAAAAATTTCCAAGACATGTTTGCATGGACTTATCAGGATATAAAGGAAAATGACAAAAAAACCATACAACATGTTATTCCTCTAAAGGAGGGGGTTAAGCTAGTAAGACAAAAGCAAAGAGTAATCAATCCAGAGTTGAAGCCATTGGTTAAATTGGAAATTCGCAAAATGGAGAAAGTGAGAATCATTTTTCCAATATGACACTTGGACTGTATTTCCAATCTGCTTGTGGTTAGGAAAAAGAACAAAGATATAAAATCACATATTGATTTATGTGATCTTAATAAGGCTTTACTCAAGGATAACTATCCTTTGCCAAATATGGAGATACTATTACAACAAGTGATAGTATCTACAATGATGTCCATGCTTGATGAATTTTTAGGGTACAACCAACTATTAGTAGCTGAGAAGGATAACACATATGATAACATTCGGTACACCCTAGGAAGCTATGTCTAAATGTCATTTGGAATAAAAAAATATAGGTGCAACATTTCAAAGAGCCATGGACCTTGTGTTTAAGGAGATGATAGGAAAATCGTGGTCGATTATCAAGATAACTTGACCGTCTATTCCAAGCTTAAGACCTCTCATTGACCACACTTGTAGAGCATTTTAGAAAGATGTAGATTGTATGGGATATTTCTTAATCATAAGAAGTGCATGTTTGCAATATTTGACAGGAAATTACTTGGTCACATTCTAAGTGAAAAAAGGAATATACATAGATCTTGAAAGAATTAAAGCCAAAGTAGAATTGAAGGCCCTTCACGGTCGCAACCTTTTTTCCCATTTTCATCTCACCCCAACACCATTTTTTCCCATGAAGATGTATTTTAGTCAAGGTATAATTATCTTCTTAATATGTCATTTCAATTCTCATTCTTATGTATCTCATAAGATAATTAAATTTTTATGTTAACCAGTAGTATCCAGGATATTGATCTACATGGGGACCTTCAGACAGGAGTGAAACACAAGCACTGAAACTCACTTCTCAAATGCAAGTGCTACAACTTCGTGTTGTTGGCTCCCGTAACTCATTGTTCCAGTGTAGATGTTGTAACTCTGAAGTGTTGCAAATCCAAAGCGATGCCACTCATGTTGTGACTCCTCATTGTTTCTATTCGCATAGCATCGTTGTTGCAACTAACTTCAGAATCATTGCTGCAACTCACTCTAGAACCATTCTTGCAACTCTCATACAATTAATTGTTGGGGAAGGGTGTTAAAACTATGGGGTAGCCAATACAATGCATCATCTCAACTGCAAAACTATCGCCAATAGATGACCCAAATTAGTTAAACAATTAGTATCCTAATGAATAAAGTGACAAAGGAAACTAGTTGCTCAATGAGGAAAGAATGACCCAACTACCACTTGTCACATGGCTGAATGAGTCAACACTTGCTTGATTTTTCTATTTTTTTATGAAAGCATTGCAACTAGATGAAACAACTATATTATAATGGGTATCCATTTATTCCTTGATTTAATTTAGGTATTTGATATCATGCATAAAATACCATGCTCTATTCAAGCTTAAAGAGTTAGAAGTTAATAGGAGAAAAGTAGCTAAGTCTAGAGGATTGTAATTGTAATTTGAGCTTCTGATACAAGTTTATGTTTTGTTCCAATTCAAGTTGATGACATGTTGATTGATTAGTATATTGTTGTTTCCTTAACCATTGCCTCACCTAAGTGTTGGAAAATTCAAAGTGGCAACTTATTATATCAATTTTCCTTAACATTAATATTTGCTTATGAACTAGTTAATCTTATTTTGTTCTTTTCATCAAACAAATATCAAGAATGATACAATAAAAATATAGGGCACATTAATTAGCCTCTTAGCCAAGGCAAAACCCCTCCAAGGGGAAAACCCAGTAAACTCTCCTCTTATTATAGAATTTGCTTCCAATGAGATAAAGACCCAATCCTTAGACCCGGTCCTTCTCCAAGTACCAAGTCAACCCATCTAACAAGTCCTTCCTTGATTCTACACCAACCAGCTTCAACTTACAATTTGGACCTGCTCGCTTCAATACTGTCACTCGACCTGCAATGTTCGTCCTGCAATTTCAACCCTTGTTGCTACTACATAAACCCTAGTTTGTCTTCCTCTTGAGACCTTCCTAGAGCAAGACAACTCCTCCCAAGGTCAACAAGGTTAATATAGGGTTATCTTCCTCCCAACAACAAGATACTGCACTTTGTCCAACTACAACAAAATCCTACAATTTCGATCTTTCATGACGCTGTAGAAACCCTAATCCTTTGCACATGTGAGAGATATTGAGCCCCAAAACAAGTTTTTCGTCCTTCCTTTATTATTCTAGGTCTTTTCTCTCTTCTTCGTTTGCTTCCTAGCTAAAGATCTAACTTTCTTCTTGAGATCGAACTTCTTCAGTGACTCAGTGAGTGATAAATGAGTTCGAACTGCTTCTTTATATAGCCTTCCCAAGGGGTCAAATTCCCTCCTTTAGGCCGACTTGTAACTGCCATGACTGACTTGTACTTTAGGAGTTTCCAGGACTTTCTAAACTGAAAATAAATTCTTTTTCCAGTTACATTTTTCCCAGAAGGGTCTTATAAACATGATGTTGACTCTTTTGACTCATGATAATAAATCCTGAGACCTAATAAACCCTAGAAGCAACTTCATTTAATATTGGATACTAAGTTTTTGCTTAAAGTTAAAATAATTTCATGTCCACAGAATAAAGTTTCCTTTGCACCCTCGTTATCCCCCACACACCCCCTCTTCTGCACATCCTTCATTCTGCATATTGAATTTGTGAAAGTTTAATATGAAATAAGAGGTAAATGCACTAGTAATACCTATCTTAGTGTCAGTGTCAGAGCACTCATCAACGAAATGTCCACTCCCCTGCTTATGTAAAGGACCTGCTCAGAGAACTGTGTTAGTGTCGGAGCACTCAACGACAGAATGACCACTTACAAAATTAGCCTTTTTTATTTTAAAATGATATGTTAAGAAGAGACAAATACCGAAAATAAATCGCCCTCCACTAGGATAATTATGTCACATCAAGGCTCGCTCGGCTAATGAAAAAATAGAAATCATATTTCTATATATTTGAAAATTATTTTGAATTTACGGAAAAATAGGAAGATTCAACACTTTCCTGAAACTTTGGTTTAAGTTACAAAAACTCAGCAAAGTAATCGAGTGTTAATGGGCTTTGACTGCAGGGCGAGTGTAATAGTCCCTGATGAGGCAGGGACTAATAAAGCGTGGACTTCAACAAATATAAAGTGCCTACATCAACACATATATTAACTTGGTTCATTTTGTCATTTAACCACACAATTTTATTTTCAAAAGCCTTTGATTATTATCTAATGTAAAGTACCTGCATCAACAAATATATAAACTTACTTCGTTAAGTTTGTCATTTAACTACCTAATGTACTTCAACAAATGTATTAGTTCACTTTGCCATTTAACCTTCTAATGTACTTTAACAAGTGTAAGCTATTTAGCTTACTTTGTTCACTTTGTTATTTAATCACCTAATGTAAGATAATATTAAGCTTAATTACAAATAACTTAATTATCTTGACTAATGTGTAAAATTCATAATTTCGAAGTTAAACCAGTTTTTTTGCTTTTTGTTTTTTTGTTTTGTTTTGTTTTAAATCATATATATATATGAACTAGAAAGATTAATTTCTATTGTACTATATAAAAAAGTTGAATTCATGCTCAGATGTAGTTACAAAGTTCACAGGAAATTCAAGGTCTGAGTGGTACCCACTCATAGATATAAAAACCCAATTACATTTTGTAGATGATATATATTTTAGGGTCCCAAGAGTCCCCTTATTATTTTGTTGATATAGATTCTACAAAATATGTTCAATTTCTTTTTAACAAAAGTAATACATATAGAGTTTTGAAACTAAAGAGTGTCTATTTGGTCAATGGATCCCCCATCACTAATTCGATCGACACGACATTGTTTCCATGGATGATAAATTCATTATGAATTAAGGGAGAGGGTGGTAACTCTCTTTAAAACTCCTTCTTGTAGCCTTACTCCAACATTGGCATGAAAATCAACCAAATAATTTTGGCCCCTTAAGATATGAAAGGCCTCCACCCTCTAAAAAAAAATGAGATATAGCTTGATTCATGCCCACGACCTATGCGAAGGGGTGAAGGCACTAGATTAGAGTTTTATAAATTGGTTGATGACCAAACTTGAATCCCCAATCACCTTGATCTACTATAAGTTTTTGGAAATTCCGAGTTTCATCCCCATCCATAGAGCTAGTTGTTTTGCTTTGTTGTTAGTGGTAGTTCCCAATCTCCAAGCAAAGGTAGATTTTTCCTATTCATTTGGGCAAATGATGACTCTACTTGCTCCTATTGTCCCTAGGTTTCCTTTCAAGGGTCCTAAAAAAAGAGTGTAGGAGTCTTTGATTATAGTAGCCAAGTATCAAAATTAATGTCTGAGAGTTGAAGGATTCCTCTTGCCAACCCTCTTGGTTTTTTAATGTTGGACAATGATTATGTATTGGTTTTAATATTGTTTATCCAACTCCTCTCTTCGTTAGAGAGATCTTCCAATCTTTAGGGGAGAATTTTCATTTGAGAGAAGGATTCCAACAATAGTAACATTGCTTTGAAAGTTGTTTGACTTGGAGTTTCTAATTGGCCATGGAATATGACATGATTTAGGGCTAACCAAAGCTTCTAGCAAAGAAAATTTGATAGTGCTGTCCATACTCTATGCATGGAAATTTTGGCTTGTAGATAGCTCGAGCAAGGGTTTTTCTTGTTAAAGAAAATTCCTTTCGACGAAGAAGGTATGTGAGTGATATGAGCTACGTCGGAGAATGTTATCTTCCAAGTAGTGAGGGAGAGTAACCATTATGAAGAAAGAGATGCTTGACCATTTCAATGTGATATCGATAGAGGACACAACAAGAAGCACCAACAATTCCTTTATTTTTAAGGGTTTTTTCTGTTAAAAGTTTGTTGTGCGTTAGTTTCCAACAAAAAAAATAAAAACAAAAATAAATTGGGAGACTGTGGGCCTGCCAAGTTTCCTTCCAAAGTGAAGACGGAATGGTTGGATAGATCTCTCACACGATAGTTTTAGATCCATGTTTCACTTGATATCCCTGGATCACATTGTTCCAACTACGGGTGTCTTTTTTATCTATGTGCACAAGGGCGATTCCATTTAGATAAGCTAGGATTTTATTTCTTTGGTCGATGAGGTGCTCAGGAGTTTATGTAAGCTTCCACCTTTCCCACACTTAATCTTGTCCATTCTAGTGTGAGATGTCTACTAAAGTGCTCCATCCTTGAGTCGTCATCCATTCCCTAAGATCAGAGAGATCATTATGAGAGGAGATCCTTCTTGTTTGAGAGAAAGCATCCTCCCAAATTCTAATTTCTTTAATATTTCCAACGTGCCAACCTAGATGATTCAGGATAATAGGGGTTGTTTCTTTGCATAATTTCCATATGGTTGAGGACTCGTTGAAATATTTTTGGATAAGACCAAATTGTCACCACCTACTTGGGTTCTCCAAAAGGTGCCAAATAATCTTGGCTTTGAGCATGAGGTTCAAAAGATGGGGATCTCATATGCCAAGGCCCCCATGAGAATTTTGTGCTCCTACAGTATTCCAATTTACCATGTGTAGCTTTTTCTTGTTGTCCTTCCCATCGCGCTAGAGTAATTTTTTGAGAAGGATACTTGAATTGTTTTTTAGATCAGCTGGAGCCAATAGTCCTAAGCACTGATAAATTAGTAAGGAGGTCATAATTGATTTGATCAACACTAGACCCCCTACTAGGTTGATCTAGGATGACCCCCATGCTTCAAATTTCTTCTATATTTTGAGAAAGAATGCTTACCATTACCTTGTTAGGGTCGCAACCTTCGAGATGGGGATACCCAAATATCTAAATGATTTCCATTTAGCCAAGAAGGGGAATTCCAGGATGGGGAAATAACTCTCAAGACTGGTTCTAAGCAATTCCAACCAAATACATGGCTCTTTATTTCGTTAAATTCTCAACTAGATGTTGCTAGATAAATGTCTAGGATTTTCTTGAAATGTTTGGATATCACCTTCAAGGCTCCAACCATTAGCAGTGTGTCATCTGCGAATTCAGAGTGGTTTACAGGTTTGGTTGCCTATGAGTCTTTTTGCTTGCAATTTTCTACTAAGTAAAATGACCATGATGATGTAAAGGAGTGGTGAAAGAGGGAATCCTTACCTAAGCCCTCTCGAAGCTTGAAAAAAACTTGTTGGCCTACCATTTAGTAGAGGGGATATCCAAGGGCGCCCAATGCATGCTTTAACCATCTGATGAATTTATTATTAAATCCAAACTTGGTCATCACCGTAAATAGATATGCGTGGTGAACATGGTCGAAAGCATTGGCCATGTCTAGCTTTATCACCATTCCTTTGTTCCCCATTTGCTTGCTTGAGTGAATTGCCTCATGGACTAATAATATATTATCTAATATTTGTAGATTTTGAATGAAACCACCTTGAATTGCTGATATAATTTTACTCATTAAGAGCTTTAGCTAGTTGGAAATAACTTTTGTTAGAATTTTGTAAGAGATGTTGCATAATGAAATGGGGCGAAAGTGAGAGAAATTAACAAGTTTTGTTCCCTTAGGAATCGGTACTATAAAGGACGAGTTAGTGCTTCCTTCTATTTTCCTCATCCAATTCAACATCCTTACTTGATAAAAATTTATGGTGCGTTAGAATGTCCCGTAGAAGTGGATTTTGAATCCATATGGGCACGTTGCCTTGACAAGATCCATTTCCCGAATCATATGCACTATTTCCTATTCCTGTATTTCTACCTCCAGTTGAGCATTATCGTCTTTGGTAATTATCTTGGGGATTTTGTATAGGAGATATTCCAAATATTCTTCTTGAGTATATCCCTTGTTCGAATACAAATATTCAAAGTGATTGAAAGCGACCCTTTTTAATTATGAGCTAGAGGCTTCTCAATTTCACTCTCCATTCCTCCTCCTCCTTTATATTTTGAATGAAAAGTTCTTGGGATAATGATTTTTATAGTTAGAGATGGGCTCTTATTCCTGTTTTTTGGTTGTCTCGTTGGCCAGAGCTTCTTAGTTGGCTTGGATATCCTGCTTTTTAGATGTTGGAGAAGAGAAATCAATCTTTGCCCATTCTTTGAGCATTCTTTTAACTCATCTCAGCTTTTCCTACAAAATATATGTTGTCAATCCAAGAATATGTGTACCCCATACTCTCGAAACTATTTGGACTACTTCCTCTTCTTGGAGCCATGAATGATTCAATCTGAAAGGGATTGGCCCTAAATCCTCTCCTTCCAAAAAACCTAGAGATATGGGATTATGGTTAGAGGACGCATTGATAATAGTTTTTGCATAAAAAAAATAGACCCTATAGAAACCAGCCTCTATGGATGAAAAATCAATCCAAGTGAGCAACTATGACTTGGGAACCAACCCTTCTATTGGTCCAAGAGAACACTTTGTTTTGGTGCTTCATATCCACTAGCTCCCAAACTGAGAGAAGGTCCTCCAAATGTTCTCTAAAAGGCCCCCTTACTATATTTTCCCCTCTTTTCTCGGATGTGTCTAAGATGGTGTTAAAGTTCTCAACCAGGATGCTTTGTCAGTGGTGATCTTTAGAATAAAATGTATTCAAAGCATTACAAAATGTCTACTTTTCTCCATAAAGAATCAGGGCGTAGTTATTGTAAAAATTTAGTTTATGCCCTATATCTTGGTGTTCCAAAATCAACAATATAACATTTTGAAGAACAAGGTGACATTAACTAAAATAATCTTGGGTTCCAAAATGTGCATAGTCCTCCAGATGATCCAGAGGAACTATTTTCTATTGCCGAAATATTTTTCTAGAATAGACCAGTGACAAAAAGAATCTCTACCTCTGAAAGTTTCATCTTTTGGATGCAGAGAATAGAGGGATGAGCATCTTGCACTATAACTTGGATTTTCCTTTTACTATCAAATCCTCTGCAATTCTAAGAGATGATTTTCATTATTTACCATTGAGATGAGAGGAATTACCAACATCATTTCTCGTATTTTTCTTCTAAGTTGATTTTTTATGGGAGTATCATTTGAAGGAGTATAGTCTTTATTGAGGCCCCAACTACTTTTCTCATTCTGTTGTTGTCTCTCATACTTCTTTGTTTGACATTCTTCCTTATTTTGTCCCCTGACCAATCTCTTGGTTTAACTCCACCTTGCCTTATTACTAGTGCATGAATTTGGCTCCAGTTTCCCTTGGGATTGAGGTACCCCCTTTGGATCCTTCTGGGGATCAAACTATTTCATAGGTTGCTTCCCCTATGTTACCTATTTATGAGGACAAGATTATTTATGGGGATGAGTGGATCTGGAGGGTTCCTGCCATAGGGCCTGTAACACCCTCCTCTCACATTTACCCAAGTTAACCGATCTGCTAGGGTAAACACGTGACGAGAGGCTACTATGATGTGATTCAACTCCCCATGTATAGTTAAGAAAGTGGAACCCACAAAAAAAACCATTTTTACCTTCCACACATGCTATAAAACCTTCAGGAGCCAACCAACCTTTCTAGGCGACCAACCCCTGAGACAACTTGATATTTCACTACCCTAGAGCCTCAATCGCTCCCATGACAAGCATACATGTGAGTATGACCCTCTAGTTGCTCCCACAATAAGGCATCCATGAGATTGTGGACTTTTTCAGCTAGTTCTGAGCCAACAACCCTGGATTTTGTGTCACTTTTTCAGGGCCATGACTCAGGCCACTACCAAGAACTTCATGAAAACTTAAGAAATGATAAATAACATTGAGACAAGATTACTAATGAAATTATTTAATCAACTTTTTGTGCCAAGACTGTTATCCAACCAACTCACAAAATAGAAGAAAAGATATATCAACGACAAAATAAGCCTCTTCGAGGGGCCAACCTCCTTTACATTACACAAATGAACAATTCTTGGATGATTCAAATGACAAAACCTCATTTCTATATATAGGAGTCTAAGGGGTCACAATATAATCAGAGTTGACATAACAATAATAATATAAGGGCACAACAATGACAATAGTGGGCTTCTATGGGGAACAATAATAACAACATGGGGACAACAAGGGCACAACAATAACAATAACAGGCTACAGTGACAATAATAATGGGGGAATCACTTGCATTATAGGGCCCTAACATGCCCCTCTCCTTCAAAAAAGTGTTGTCCTCAATGCTTGAGTAGTTCTAGATGCTTTTGTATAAAATTCTCATCCTCCCATGTGGAATCCTCAGTGGGTAAGTTCTTCCACTTAATGAAATACCCTAAAATTGATCGATTTCGTAGCTCTCGAGTTCTTGTTTCTGTGACTCCTTTAGGTTCCAATATGATTTTTCCTTCCTCATCAAGTTCTAGAAATATTGTTTGAACTGGGAGCTTGTCACCTATCAACTTATTTAAGCATGAAACATGGAAAACTTGGTGCACTCGGGAAGATGCAAGAAGCTCTAATTTGTATGGCATAGTACCAATCTTTTGCAACACCTTGTACAGACCATAATACTTTGGTGATAATTTATTATCCTTCTTAGCTTGCTTGAGGGGCATTTGTTTGTATGGTTGTAGTCGTAGAAATACCCAGTCACATGCATCAAAACTTCTTTCGCTGCATTGTTGATCTACCTATTGTTTCATTCTATTATGTGCCAAAGTGTGGTTATCCTTTAAGAGTTGGAGAACCTGTTGTTGATGCTCGATGTGATCTTCCACTACTTGAACTTTTGAATTTTCTCTTAAATATGTTGTGATGGACAGTGGATGATATCCATAAATTGGCATAAATGGGGTCATTTTTGCTGCAGTATGGAAGGAAGTGTTATACCACCATTCAGCCATAGGAAACCACTTGACCCATTGTGTTTGTTTATCATATACAAAGCAACGAAGTTATCCTTCCAAACATTTGTTCACTATCTCAGTTGAGGATGATAAGATGAGCTATGAGCTAGTTGAGTACCTAGACAATAAAACAATTTAGTTCAAAAATTTCCAGTGAAAATGGGATCTTTGTCACTTACAATAATCTTTGGGCTTCCATGTAGCTTTTGAATTGTTTCCATAAATGCAATAGCAATTGTACCAGTTTTAAATGGATGAGATAATGCACAAAAGTGTGCATACTTGGTAAGTCTATCAACTACCACCATGATGACACTCT
>APFE031097497.1:204101-233849 GCA_000404065.3 Pinus taeda
TTTTTTTTTTTTTTTTTTTTAGTCGTTGAAGCTTTGGGTTGCGTGCTTGCTTGAGAAATCTCTTTCTCCCTACAAAACAAAAACACAAAACCCAACGCGGACATACAAAAAAAACAAACCTTACGGCTTGAAGTTAGCTTTACCTGGAAACTAAATATTTTCCTCAATGTTTCTGCTTTTCTGAGATCACACTAAGGCGCAACAGAAAAGAGCATACGCATGAGAAAAATCCTTCCTCTTTGTTTCTGATTTGCCCAGATCGCACAGAGTCGCAGGGCAAAGAGAATACACATAAATGAAAGGTATAGATCCGGTAATAAAAAAAAAGGCTAAATAAACCGAAATAATAAACAGAGAGAAAATAACTAGAAACTGCAAATAAACACTGTATACCTCCAGATCTTAAAAATGACGTAGCTAGGGCTACCAAAAACCTTTTTTCGCATGAAACGAAAGGGGTTCCTCACTGGAACAGATGCTCCTAACACAATAGAGCAGTCCTCTCGGCTCAAAAATAGTCAAAAACAGTAGATCTAGGAAACGACAGTCGGATGCAGTTCTACCAGCTTCAGATTTGGATCACCAACGAACGCAACCCTCAAATAGCTAGATCTGATACCATGTAGGAATTTACAGGGTAAGTTCCTCAGACAGAACACCAAAGGACACCGCTCACAAACAGAACACAGATCAATACACCAGTATTTTTGACGTGGTTAAAACCCTCAAAGAGGGAAACAATCCATGGTCTGAGCCAACGTGGCCACTTCAGGCAATTTATTAATAAAAGAATGAAATTTTACATAAGCTTCTCTCATGAACAGTTAACCTACAAATGACCCTCCATGCTCTTTAAATAGAGATCATGGACCAATCGGGTGTTAAGCCACGGATCAAGTGTCGGTAATACCGAGGAGAGAATGAACCGTCGGATCACTACATATCATGATCGTCAGATTGTAAGTTACAAAAGTACATAGTAAAGGAACACACTTTACCTAACTCTACTCTAGACCAAGTTATACTTAACTATTTCCTATGTGTCGGAATATCCTAACATATCATTTACCCTTATATTCAATTTTTGGAAGTCCTCAATGTGCTCCACCATTGAACCCTTTTGTTTGAGATCTATCAATTGGATAAAGAAGGTTTTTCTCTTTGTATCCTCATAATGTGTTATCGTTTCCTCCATAAAAATTGACCAAGTCACAATTTGTTTACGAGAGCAAAGCCATCGATACCATACAAACTGATTGAGTTCCAAATATAAAGTTGTAATGCGTACCTTTTGTGTGTTTTGCACATTATGGAGATCAAAATATTGTTCCATCTGTAATATCCATGTTACGAGACTTCATTCCAACGTTAGAGTGAAATCATGATTAATATTTCTTTTGTTCTCATCATGAGTTTCCTCTACTACCTTTTCACCATCAGGAAGCCTTTCTTGTAGCAACTTTGCCAAACCTTCCTTCAAACCTGCCACATCTTTCTTCAAATCTTCAATGTTGTCATTCTTCAAATCATGATTAACATTTCTTTTGTTCTCATCATGAGTTTCCTCTACTACCTTTTCACCATTAAGAAGTCTTTCTTGTAGCAACTTTGGCAAACCTTTTGTTGAAGAATCAAGGGCAATTAGGTGTAGTGTGATTCTTCTTGACTTGATAACAATTTATGGAGTATTTTTACTTTTCTTGTTAGCTTAATATTCTTCGCCTTATTAATGCATGTGTATGTACTTCATCAAACTGCTACCAAAAAACATAAGAACAAGAACACAAGATGTTGGCTCTATGCGAGGGCCAAAACCTCTCTTCTCTTGAGAGGAAAACCCTTCGATAGATTTCTCTTATTGAAGCTTCTTATTGATCAATGTCAAACCCTAGACCCTTGAAAAGAATATCCTCCAAGCATAAGTCAAGTCCTTCCTCCTTCTACACTTTGGTTTCCCGACACTTTGTCCTCCTCCTTCTAGCACTTTGTGTTCCTTCTTCATGCACTTCGTGTTCCTTCTTCCTGCACTTCGTTCTTCTTTCAATTGTTGGTAGACCTTGTTGCACTAGCTCTAGAAGAAACACTTATTCTTGATCTATGATGAGACTCCTTCCTTGTGATGATCCTTTCCTTTCTCTTAACCAAATGGGCTTCTTCCTTGAGGTGTAGGTACAGACTTGACATGATTGTCATGTAGCCCTAATTTCTCGCACACGTGGGAGGTTTACTTGATGTTGTATGCCCTTCTCTCCTTTGCTTGGGTACCCTTCTTCTACACTCGAGTAAGAGGCCTTGTAGGCCTAGATTTAACCCCAAACAATGAGAGATAGTTGACTGTGAGTTGCTGCTGTCATAACTGCAGGGACAATCCTCCTTTTCCTCGCACGTGTGATTGCAGTTGTTGTCATAACCACAGGGACAGTCCTCCTTTTCCTTGCACATGTGATTGCAGCTGCCCTAAAACAGACCTCTAAGGCTCGGTGTTTCTTCCTCCTTCTTCGCTGTCCTTGGATACCCTTTTCTTGTCCTCTTGTTACCCTTTGCTTGCCTTCTACCTTCGTTGATTTCAGAGAGATGGATTGCATTATCTTTAGAGGAGTGGACAACCTCTATATATAGAGGATTATCCCTTCTTTAGGCTGACTTGTAGATTGCAGGCTGACTTGTCTTATTTAATTCAGATTGCTTCTTTTGATGGTGCCACATGCTCGGAGGAGAATTGACTTTGCTTGGAGGCGACTTCTTTGACTATAGTACATAATTATAGTCTTCAACATGCCCTTACGGTCTTCAACATTTTTTTTTGACTCTTTGACTCACCTATAATACTTTAACATGTGCTAGACCTATTTCAATGAGCAAGAAACTCATTGACATATATTATAAAAATAATATTTCTTTTCTTGAATAAATACAAATTTCAAAAGTACATTTATGAAGATCGAATCTAGTTACATTTCCTTTGACACCTTCCTTCCAACCTTCCATGTCTTTCTTCAATTCTTCAATGTTGCCTTTCATACCATTGATGCCATTCTTCAAACCATCAATCTTAGCTTCTGTTACTTTTTGTGAGAGTGAAATTTGTTGCACTTGGTCTCGTAGTTTTAATATATCATGTTGCATTTCTTCCTCTTCTTCATATGTCATAGTAGAGCATTCGGGTTGCCTACTAGGTGTTGCCATTTTCTTTCTTCGGGGTAGCAACTAATGATAATTTTCTTCACTATGCCCTTTTAATCACTTCAAACTAACTTTTCAAACAAAACATATGCAAATTTTTAAAAAGACTACACACTCTTTTTTCTTTTTGTAGGAGCTCAATATTGAATCTATTGTATCTCTGTAATTTTAGATTTCCAAGGTCTAAAATTTCGTCATGCGGTAACCCTCTGAGTCCTCTTTCCAATGCCACAAGTCTGATCAAGATTGGATTTTCCAAGAAAGAATTATTCCCAATCTCCCACAATGACCTGATTATAGATTGATTCAGTAGAACAAACTTGTACAAAGTGCCACGTGTCACTGTTTCGACCTTAGCCCCTGAAAATGATACCCAAAAAACTGCAGTCCGTCCTATTTCTATCACTTTTTAGAAAATTAGAATCCGATGCTTAGAGAGAAAGTTATGATGATTTTCCCAAGGCCACTGGTTTCAGATGGAATTCGGGATCTTGAAAAAACCCTAACTTCCTCGGTTCATATCTTCGAAAATATAGCGAGAAACAGTTTGAAATTAAGGCACGACATTCATCATGATTTCATCTCAAATGGGTTTTTTCAGCCTCTGAAGCTTTGTAGAAAAAAATTTATAGTGAAAATTCCACGATGACCTGTTTGAAGCAACGAAACCCTAAAATCCAAAGCTTTGATACCAAACGTTGTGCAACCATCTCATAAAATAGAAGAAAAGATAGATCAAGGACAAAATAAGCCTCTTTGAGGGGTAAACCTCCTTTACATTACACAAATGAACAATTATTGGATGATTCAAATGACAAAACCTCCTTTCTATATATAGGAGTCTAAGGGGTCACAATATAATCAGAGCCGACATAACAATAATAATATAAGGGCACAACAATAACAATAGTGGGCTTCTCTGGGGCACAATAATAACAATATGGGGACAACAGGGGCACAACAATAATAATAAGGGAATACAATGATAATAGTAATGGGGGAATCTCTAGTATTATAGGGACCTAACACTGGGACCCTCCAGTCACTCCCATAATAAGGCATCCATGCGATTGTGGACTTTTTCAGCTAGTTCTGAGCCAACGATCTTGGATTCTGTGTCACTTTTTTAGGGTCAGGACTCAGGTCACTGTTGAGAAACTCATGAAAACTTCAAAAAAGATAAATAACATTGAGACAATATTACTAATGTAAATATTTAATCAATGAATTGAATGGACCCCTACTAGCAATTACAAGCATTTCATCAAACATGTCACAAATATGTAATCTACAGGTCATAACAACATATTTGAGCATAGGGGTTCACAACTAGCAACTCATTTGACGTTGGAAGGCAAAGTTTGTGCCCAAAGTCTTCCATATCAATGGTGGTGTTTAGGCTTTTATTTTGCGGGATGCGATAGTGTGCGATGAGCAATTGTATGGGTGGTTTTCCAACAAACTATTTGTTGAAATATCTGACCATGCCTTTCACGAGGATTGTGGGTTTGTAGGTAAAGTGTTTGTCATAACTCCTTAGCCAATACTGATTATCAGGTCTACTCTGGCCCTGGTCCATGTTGACGACCCTCTGAACATGAATCCAATTCTCCGGATCTTGATTCTTTCCCAATTTTTGTAATAGTTTTGTCTGGGACAACCATATGCTTCTTCGTCAGGGAGCGAGATGTTTCCTCTCTTGTGGCTAGTATACACTCCAAGGCTAAAGTCCAACCGAGAGCGATGCGACTCCTTTTTGCAAGGAAGCAATTAAACTAGACAGAGAAGATTAAAATGCACAACATTAAGAAGGATTCTACGATTTCTCTCATTGCAGGATTGTGTGTTGGTGCCAAAGGAAAGGGGGCAACCTTGAAATCCAATCATTTGTCATTTAAAGATGCCCTTAAGTCGTGTTCTAGCTCTGAGCCTTCAAAGGCTCTTTTAGGACAAGCGTTCATGGTAGAGCATTCATCGGTCACTCCTTCACTTCAGCTGAACGAGGTCTCTACTAAAATCAATATTCTTGATTATCAATGACATGTGGTTATTTGTCGTTTCAATGAATTTTGGCCGTTGGCTTCTGCCCTAAGGGCTTAGATCCATCAGAACTAGACCTAGAACCTGGAACTACTATTCTGCTCCAAAGGTTATTTTGTGGTTGTTTTCAAGGACCTTGAAGATCAAGAGAGGGTGTTTGACCAAGGACCGTGATTCTGGGGTCATGTAGGTCTTTCAATTAAGCCATGGTTTACGAAGTTCAACCCCATGTCCATGATGTCTTTGGCTACTCTGGTATGGGTAAGGCTCCCAAACTTACCCCTCCATTGGATTCGACTAGACTTCCTTGAAGCTATTGGAAACGCACTAGGTTGTTTCATCAAAATTGACATTGAAAGATTGGTAAATGGGTTCATCTCTTTCTCCACATTTGTGTGGAATTAGATTTAAGTGAGGGACTCCTAGACAAAATCAATCTTAAATGGGATGGCTAAGAGTATCTTCAACTATTGGACTACGAAAACACTGCTTTTAGATGCAAAGTTTGTCAGCAACCATGGCATCTCTAGAATGCATGCCCTTCCTCAGAAGGGCTGTCTGATTCGAAGTAGAAGAGAAAACCCAACCGTGAATGAAGGGAGCAGAAGGCAACATGCACTGGAAAGAACACACCAAGCCACAAAAAGGACTGCTCGCAGCAATAGAAGAGCACTTCTGACACCTCAGTCTCCCAAGAGTAAGTGCAATGCCCTTTGGTTTTGCCTTATCACTTTGTTGAGGAGAATCCCTCGATAAAAACGAATGCAGGAGCTTCAACCTTAATTGTGTCTGCAACTAGTGGGCAGAAGCACTCTCACAAGTCTGACCATTTAGACAGTGACAAAGAGATCCCATGCACTTTTGAGCCGCTTACGATGGAGCTCTCTCAAGAAAAAACGATTTTGACTTTATGCCTAGTTGCATTCGATAACTCTTTAGCGTGAGTAAATGTTCGTAGGAGAAAAAAGAAAAAGAAAACCATGAACAATTATGATATTTGACATCAGAAAAAAACTAAAAAAATGGTATAAAATGTATTAATATATGATGTAATCTGTTTTTTAATTAAAAAAAATTCATCAAAACACCGAAAGTGAATCCAATTCACTTACATTTATTAATATTATTAAATGTTTATAAATATAAGTATGCAACCCGAAATCTATTGCCAATATACACATAATTCCTTGCACTCTCTCTTTATACTCTGTCGATCTCGAGAGACACCTAAATTCCATGAAGTCAACCATAGAAACAAATGAGGTCAAGAATATAAGGATAAAACTAATTTAAAATGCCAAAGGGAGCACTTTGTAGGAGGATATGTGGCCGTTGAAGGGATGATCAAAAACTTAGAAAAGGAAAAAAGAAAAGCAAGAAAGCAAAGAAAAACCACCACCCTCGTCCCCTGTCCATGGGGGTTCTCATATTAATTTTTATAACAAATCTTTAACTTTCCTCCTCTTTTTCACAATATTTCCCTCCCTCCATCCACAATGTTCTCTCGGCCTCCTCTCTGCAAATCCTTTCTGCAATAAACCCGAGCGCTGATTAAACTCCTGCAGGGTCACTGATATTCTCACCCTACCGAGGGTTAGTTGACCTAACCCAACCCCGCTAGCGCCTCGTCTCATCTCGATCGGCGGTCTCAGAGGAGGAGGCGGGGAAGGGTGGTTACAGTTGTAGCAGTAGGAGTGTAAAGCTGGCTGCCTGAGAAATACCCATCTTCATCCGTCTGTTGTCTCGGGCAAGGTGTGGATCCATCTAGGTAGGTTTGGACCAGGGAAGGGCAGGGGTGATTTCATGGACCCTGCCGTCTTAGACGATATAATAAACCGGTTGCTGGAGGTCAGAGGTTCGAGGCCCGGCAAGCAGGTCCAGCTCTCCGAGACAGAGATCCGGAATCTTTGTTCTACATCCAAAGAGATTTTTATGGGCCAGCCCAACTTGTTGGAGCTCGAGGCGCCAATTAAGATTTGTGGTAAGCAGTCTTTTACTCTCTTTTTTTACCGTTTATTGTGAAGAATTGCCGTGGCTGTTACCTCAATGGGCTAATTCCTTGTGTTACCGATGCATAGGGTATGCATTTTTTTATTTTTGGGGTTAAAATTCGATTTAAAATTCAGTCCAGTTTCGCCCATTTGACATAGTCTCGTGGGTTTTTTAGTTTGTCCAGGGAAAACCCATGTTATTTGACCCGTTAATTTGCAGAAGCAAAGGATTTTTCCTTTTTTTTTATCTGTTTGAGGTACAGAATTGATGGATAATTTGCTCATTGAAAAATGTTCAGGAGACGCTTTTTTTGGGGTTTAATTGGCCATTTTTGGGGATGCGACTTGAAATTCCAAATATTTTTAAGTGCTTAATTTCCAAATGGATTATTTGGAAAAAGATGGGGAATTTTCAGATTTCTTCCTGCCCAATGAAGCTGCAATTTCCTCCTCTGATTTGTTGTATTCTTTTGCATATTTCTTTTTTTGTTTCTTTTTTTTTGGACTATTAATATAATTTTTTTGTACATGTTTTAATGACAAAGGGCGTCTGACGGAGCCTCCACAAGTATGGTAAAACACCGAACAAAGGGAAAAAAGTACAAAATGTGGCCCGACTTAAGCCGAAACACTTGCAGCAGATACATACCAGCCAAGAGTCCAACTAGAAATACTATCTAATAGTCTAAAGAGTTATAACAACAATAAACATACGGTCACGACTCACAACCTAAGCATAAGTAAATTCAGTAGTGATCATGCTATTGTTAATCAGGCTTTAATATATTTTAACCTCAGAATAAATTCATGTATAGTCGTTCCATTTGAAAACTGAGAAACCATCGGTTTTTGTCCCGATGGGAGACCCTTTATTGTTTAATTTGCAATAGCCATAACTATTTTTCTTCATAAACACGCACGGACACACATGCATGTGTATTTATTCACACACCCACACTCACATAGATCCTTAGACCACAGTAACAAGATTTGAAAATAATTCGATAAGGAAAAGTGCAAGATTTGAATACAATTCGATATGTAAAAGTGCGTAACAAAAAAAATCAGTATAGTTTCAATTTGGAAGTATACATCCCATAGATATGAGAATGATCTTGTTCCAACTTTTAGAAGAATTATAGCCATAGAAACATTCAGTAAATCACAAAAAAATTTCAGTCCGTTGAATTTTGGTGATTTAGTTTATATTTATGAATGCCTTTAAAAATTTTCAATTTTTTTCGTTGGATTTTTTGGACTGTATTTCGGGTTTATGGGTATCCACTACGTGAAGTATAATAACAACAACAATCAAAAGTTGACTGTATTGTGTTCATTCTATACTGGATAATTCACCAAATTATGTATTGCTTCTGAATTTATGTACAGGAAATGCCAATACAGATGAATCTTGCTACTATGCCCTACACACATATTGTATATATGCACAAAAGCAATGTTGTGAATATTGTTTTGGGGAATAAATTGCCGAGGGCTATGTCACAAGGTTTGTTGAACTTCAACCTTGAGGTTTGAAATTTGATGGATAATTTTTTTTGAGGTTTGGTGAACCTCATCAAACCTCATATCCATTGACCAAGTCCATAGCTCAAAAGTCAGAAACTTATATCACAACTTAAAGCTTGTAATCCATCCTTGAAGTTTCCAAGTCCATGGTAGCATTTTTTATGTTTATTGATGTTGGTTTCTTAATATATATATAATGAACCTAATGCCAAATCTCATAAAAAATTTAAAGTTGAACTGAATCTAACCATTCCTGAACTCGAAATTGAACCATGTGACTTAGGCTGAGGGTACGGAAAGAAAATTATTGGAAATATTGGCAAATGTAAACTTGGATATGAAAACTTAGACATATGTGACCTAAAAAAACATGGAAAATTGTGAAAAATTGGAAGAAACGGAGATACATGCAACACTGCATAAAAGAATTAAGGATTTTACTGCTCAATTTGCAGAACTTATGATTAGTTTTGTCACTAAATAGGGAAATTTGTGCTGTTCCTATGACAAACCCAGCTGTCCTGATTGCAAGGGGAAATCCAAGACCCCATATACACTTAGTGATTATTTTGCAAAAACTATGCCTAATTTGGCTCATTTAATCAAAATGGGGAATATATTTTTGGTATTTATGAGAAATTATATTTTTCTGGTGATGTTTCTAGATATAAACTGTTTTTGCTTAAGCATGAAATTGTATTGTTTTAAAACTCATTTATATAAAACCTAGAAATTTGTATTTTACATATTTAATATATTCCAGTATTTGAGAACAAATTATGATATCTTGTTTCAAAACTTCTTTGGTTTGTATATGTTAGGTAGATAGATACATGCCCAATGAGCTGAATTAGGCATAGATTTTGCCGAAAATTCTCTAAATGTATATATGTTTAAAACCCAGAAATTTGTATTTTACATATTCGAATATTTGAGAATAAGTATGTTTTGATATCTTTGGTTTTAAAACTTATTTTTTATTCCATATGCTAGATAGATACATACATAGCCTGGTGTACTAGATTAAGTAGTTGAGTGATTTGAGTATAGGTCGCTGAGTTAGATTGAGTGGTTGAGTGATTTGAGCTACATTCAGAAGGTCTCCAGATTGATCACCGATCCTGGCTGCCTTTGTTGCATGCCATTCAGTGCACCTACATGGTCAGGCACCATAATCGATATTGATGTGTTTAAACTTTACATTGGATACCATGTGCAAAATGCGGGGAAGTGTATAGGGTTTTCCCTAAAGCTTTTTGTTAGGGAAAAAGGATAGATAGATACTTGCATAGCTGAAAAAGTTGCTGAGTTTTTGAGTTCTCCAAAATCACACTCTGCTCAGCCCTCTTGTAAACTCAGGTCTGAGTCCCTAGATGGAGTCAGACCAGATATGTGATTAACTGGAGCATTATGCATTGCTTGATGAGTGCATTGTTCACTGCTTGATGAGTGCAACTTCCAGGAAATTGGAAAAACTGGCTGCCATCAAATTTGAATGCCACAAAGGAAAATAAAAACCTTATTTTCATTGATTTCTGCGGCCGACTGTTTTGTCAAATCTGAATCAAACTCGTACACACAAGGCCCGCCAGGGTGTTCACTTTCTCAGCATTGGATGCATGCATACACTGTGTGCACACAGATGAGATCAGATAATTTTATTAATGTCCAAAAGTGCGCAGAAGAGTAGGTTAGTGACGTTAGAAAAATATAACAAGCCACATATATAAGGGAGTGCCAAGGATACTTTTGAAAGTTTTGGAAAAAGGAGATACGAGTGAAAATGAAAGGAAAGTGAGAAGAGAAGGGTGAACCAAGGGGGTAAAGCCTAGCAAGTCCTTCGTAGCACTAGGTATAGATGTAGATGTGGAAGAGGCAGCAGAGCCATATCCTTATAGACGTATATGGGAGTGCCAATGATACTTCTAAAGCTTTGAAAAAAAGTAGATACGAGTAAAAATGAAAGGAAAGAGAGAAGGTAAGGGTGAACCAAGAGGGTAAACCCTAGCAAATCTTACTCGGCACTAGATAGAGAGATAGACGTGGAAGAGGCAGCAGAGCCATATCCGTCTTGATCAATCACTATATCTATATATATATATGGGAAACCTAAGTTTTTAATTTGCAGAAATTTAAATTAGTGCTGCCAATAAATATTTGTTTTATCCTTTTGGTAAGTGAACTATTTCGATCCTCTCGAAAAATTCAAATTCGATATTCAAAATGAATATTTTGCAAAATTTATGCATAATTCAGTTGATTTGAAGCAAAAGTAATACGTTTCATTTTTGATATATTTTTAATTCCAGAATTTTGTATTTTACATATCCAATATATTTCAATTTTCAATATTTGAGAATCAAATTATGAGCTTTAATTTCAAAATGATTTTTTTCATATTCTAGAAACTGCTATATTTTTGATAATGTCAATTTCTGTTGAACCATATTTTGGATGATTATGAATGCCTTTTTAATTTTGCTTTCAATACCCAACAATCTCTAGTTGTTTCCGAAATTTAAAGGAAAAAATGATTTCTTGATTTTATTTTTTGTGAAACATATATCTATCTGTTACAGGTGATCATTTAATCTTAGGTTGATTTATAAATTATAGTTAGGGAGAAAATTCGAATCTATAATTGATACACGGTACACCTAATTGATTTTTGTCTATGCTTGAAATTGATTTACAGTTGACAAAAATTAGAGAACTGTTGTTTTGAATCTTGATAACTTTGTTCTGTGTTGTCTGTGCACCACTATTTATGCATGGATGCTATTGACCAGATTTGACATTGTAGCTTGAATACTGTGCAGTCCAAGGATATAAAAAAAGATCAAGCATACATCTCATTTTATTTAAACAAACTATAGAATCACAAGAAATCGGACATATCAAAAAATGTGGAATAAATCACAAGAAATTATACTTAAGGATGTGTTCCAACTTCCTATAAGAGCAATTAAACTTCCATAGAATTCATTGATCTCTAAGGTTAAACATGGTGAAGGAGGAGAGTGATTGTAGGATTATACAAACAGATTGAGGATTTGTTAAACCCAATACCGAAAAATAGATACCAAATAATATGCATGCAATATGAGTTATTCTCAACTCGTGGAAGCGCAATAATGTGTTACAATGAACACAAAAGTGTCTAGAGCTCTCTAGCTACCAAAGTGATATATCATATAAGTGAATATGCTAAAGTTGAATTAGCGAAGTCTCCATATAGTGAGACAGATAACTCCATGCAAGTCCTTGCAAAGCCCCATATGGATGAAGTGTTTTTTTAATGCATCGACTCCTATCATTTTGGTAACTAATCAAATATGTACATTTTTCCAGATGGCACATATGTCTGATTAGGTATTTGCGTTTATAATTTAAGTGCCTTCAGTGATGTATGCTTTCTTTTTTTCTTTTGAATATGTAATCGAATTTAAATTTATACACATACAGGTGTAGATAAATACACATATTATGCATATTTCATATAATCGTGGTGATAACAAGAATATGTGTACAATGAAAACATTAGACTGAAACTGGCCTTCTCTCTTTCTTCATTTGATCAACATATGCAGACTAAAATTCAAATCACTATTGAGATAAAAGCGCTTGCTGGCAAAAATTTCAAACAATCTCACTAGTTTTTTTGTTTTGTTTTTTGTGTTATATCAATCGATGAATAATGGCAGTGATGCCATCTAAGCAATAATTTCAAAGCAAAAATTCTCTAATGGTGCACGGAACCTAGCTGTAGTAGGGAATGGTATCCTGACCAAGTTCAGTTAAATTAAAATTCAATTAAACATGTTTAAGATTCCCAAATTCCTTTTTCAAATAAATACACCTATTTATTCTCACACAGTAGAAAAGGAGTGGTCTCATTAACCAGCTAAAACTGAAAAACAAAATCAATTTGAAACATATATTCTAAGAATACCCCAAAGTCAATCTTCAGTTTTGTGACTCTTACAAACACTTGGACGTCTCGTTTGCATCTTCCTCTACGTAGGTAATCAGGGATCATGACTATTATTCATCTGTGGTCGTAACGTACTGAAAGTCTGTGCAAGTCATGGATTAATGTAATTTTCTTTTGTCAAAACTACTTCGATAAACACATCCAAAGGGCTGCACCGCATAGAGCTTGGGTACTGGGTCTGAGAGGTAACTATTCTACCAAATTTTCTGGGACTTGCACCTGGCTTCATCCAACTCACGATATTCGGGTGGGACAGATTATATATAGAATGGAACTTTTGTCAAGAGCTTACTACTCTGTCGACCTTATCTGCGAACCAAGCTCGCTGACAACTTTTGTAAATTCAGAACATTTATTAAGCGGTACATGTATTAACTTCATCTCCATACCAAACATTTTCTAGATTTTTTGAACAAATGATTTTTCTGAATTTCGGTTCTGTTCTTTTGAAAAGCTTCATAATATTACAGCCATGGAGAACAGTCATAGGATGGGAGCATTCTGAGCTCGGATAACTTTAGGGATTCTAAGAATTTTGTCCAAATTATATGCTCAAAGCCATTTGGGTTAGGGGTTCCTTCAGCAGCCAGATGTGTAGAGAGTCCTCATGTGAAATGAAGAATGTGACAAGTGCAGTTGCATTTTATGTACATGCTATATACTATATAATGGTAAACAAGACAAGGGTTGCGCTTGATGATGCAATATCATGATTTCTACGGAAGCTTTATTCTTGTACTGATAGCGGTAAGAATCGAAGATTTGATTTTAGTCAGTTTTTTGTAGTTGTCTATCCTGCGTCTAACGAAACAGAATGTTTAATGTTTAGAAATAACCGCTCTGTTTGTGATAACATTGTTGGGGAGCATCTCTTTTTTTCCAGGATAAAAAGTTACTAATGCATGGTCACATTAATGGCTGTTGCTACCCATGATCAGGGTAAGTGCTGTTATGATGCCCACATTTATGTCTCTCCAGAGTAAGTACTGTTGTGATGCCCACATTTATGAGATACTTTGTAACTCCACCTTTATTCAGTATTTCTAGTAATTTGCATTCAACATTGTCACTAATTAAGGATTGTAACCTCACTTTTCTAATGTGCAAGTGGGATCACTTGCTATAAATGGCTCTTATGCATTAGAGTAGGGGCTTCTGTGAAGTGTCCTATTGCAGGTAATCTGGAAGAGACAATTTGGGCCAAGAACAGTGCAATATACTACCTTGGGTTTGCCTTGAATTTTGGCATCTATACCTTCTCACGAGAGTTTCTTTTCAACATACATATTTTCTGGGTCGTATGATGTGAATCGACAGACTATTTTTGCTAACACTTCTGTTCTTCAATGTCTGTGTTCAGTTCTGGCTGAAATCTCTAGTATTTTGATGCTGTTAGTATTGTCCCATCTCTTGACTGTTGGTTCTCTTAAAATTGTTGAATAATTTGCTGTAGTTATGGCCTTGTTAGTTTCAGATTTTGCTGCAGTTATTATCTTGTTAGTTTCAGATTTTGGGTTGATTTAGTGTTTCAGATCTAGTTTCAGATTTCAGTGTAATAGCAGAATTATGGTTGGCTCATAGGAGTGGTATTGTACCTCCAATTGATAGCAGATTCTCATCAGCTTTTCAATTACAGATCAGATTATTTCTTGTGCACTCTTTGCCACAGAATTGCCAGATCTGTGGAGTCCTGTGTGTAGGATTCATGGATCTAATCAGGATCCTCCAGGATTTATCATGGAAGCAGATCCCCTGGAGCAGGAAATTGATCACGAGCCAATGAAATAGATCCTGAAATTGCCACAGAATTGCCAGATCTGTGGACTCCTGTGTGTAGGATCCATGGATCTAATCAGGATCCTCCAGGATTTATTATGGAAGCAGATCCCCTGGAGCAGGAAATAGATCACGAGCCTATGAAATGGATCCTGAAATTCTAAAAATCCTGATTTCAGCATAATGGCAAACTTCTGCATTGGCTCATAACAGTGGTATCATAGCCCAATTGGTAACAGATTCTTATCATATTTTTATTATAGATCAGATTATTTCTTGAAACCTGTGCCACTGAATTACCAGATCTGTCATGGAAGCAGATAACCTGGAGAAGGAAACTGAGCATGAGCCTATGAAATAGATCCCTGTGGAAAATGAAACGGATCCTGAAACTCCCAGTGCTTTTTCTACCCAGCAATTTCCTCAAAAAATGTTTTTTTAATGAAAAAACCCCATAACACTGAGGGATGAAAGTCTAAAACCCTAAACCCCATTCATTGTTAAGGACTGATCTATCCTTCTGTCAAGATATGCTCTCAAGGCCTGATCTATCAAGTTCTGTGCTGAAAGTCTGATCTGTCATTATGGTCAACGTCTGCTGCCAAGGTCTGATATATTCTTATGTGAGAGATTTCATTAACTCTCACAGGGCTCGAAGATGCACTTTATTAATTCATTCACAGCTCGAGAAGAGACTTAATTAACACTTACACAGCTCGAGGAGGTACTTCTGATAGTGAATGCAATCAGCTATAGTTCTGCCTTTGATTTCTCAGAGCTAATATCAATGCTCTGTTTCAGCCTTTGATCTTTAATGTGGCAGCCAACATTCTCCATCAAGCATCCTGTCTTTTATAGCTGCTCCACACTAAGTACCATGGCCACTCGAACTGTGAAATTTACCCTTGTTAAATTCTCCTTTTAACTGTATTGGCAAGACTCAATAATCGCAGTGAGACAGACTTTACTTCAATTAAGGCCTAACTGAATTTGGTTCACGAAATGCCAAATTTCAAATAGTGCCGCAGCCTCAACTTCAGCTCTCTTTAGCATGAGATCACAATCATAGAACCAAGCTCTAATCCTTGAAGGGTGGCAGAGCTCCTTGCCCATTAGCTCTCTCCCCATATAACCTTGAGTCAACACCAGCTGCTTAGGTGTGAAGGTGGCTTAGCTCCATAATATGTTGGATTAGCTGTTGCGCCCTTATCCTACAACACACAACACATGAGCCCGTGGTCTGGAACTGTGGCTTAAGCACCGGAGGTGCTTATCGCCCTTCCTTTGTTTGCTCCTGTCTACAAGTGCTCTGGCGACTGGCAACCTGCTTTATATGCCTGATGGCTAGAACCACAACCTTACCGTCAAAGGTGCAAATGCTCACAAATTGGCCACTTGGTGTGAGTCTTGTGAATATGCCACATCATCAGTTGACATCATCTTTCTGCATGGCAGTCTCTGAGTGGTGTCATGTGTCAATTAGTTTTGGCCCACTTGGCCACCTGAAAAGGGGCATTTCCACCTATCATGTGTCACGCTACTAAGGCGCCATGTCATCACTCGGCTGCCACCTGTCTGCCACATGTCACTTTCTTATCATTGGGCTACGATGTCTTTCTTGCGGCATCTCCGCCAATTGTTAGCCACCTGTCTTAGTACAAAAGGAGGTCTTGGATTCCGTGTTCAGCAACGAAATTCTTTGTTAATCAAAATGTGCTTCGGGGTGCAGATTCACATTAAATGCCATTCTCTGTCTACTCACTAAAATCTCTGTCTAGTGCCTTCCGACTTGTGCTTCTGTCAATCTTTGCAAAGTGCATAAGCCTTATCCTCCTCGGCGTGCCATGAAATTCTTTGTCCAGGCATATCTCCATCTCTCAGATTTTGTCTACTGTGACATCACGCCAATGTGCCCAACTCTATAACCTCTTCAACATGAACTTGGCACAGTGCATTGATGTGTCCTCTAGCTGTCAACCCATGTCACGTGTCACTTAGATTTGGCCCACTTGGCACTTGAAAATACCAAATCTACATGCCACATGTCTCCTACCACGTCATGCCATGTGTCACCTATATGCAAACTCACCTGCAAAGTCATCTGTCTCTACCAATCATGTGCTGCCACTTCATCCTATATAGAGAAAAGATCTGGGGTTCTATGCAAAGTGGAAGAACTCGACCTCGGGAATAAATCGACAAGGGTTAAAAAAAAGTCGTTAAAAGTCTGGAGGTTTTTTAAAAAATTGGCAAAATTTAAAAAGTACAAAAATATTCATTTAAAAAAATTAGCATCTAAAGTATCCACAACATTAGATAAATGCATTGCCACATAAATATGAAAATAAAGCTAATATATAAGACGTATAAAAATTCTAGTGCTACATCACATATCAATAGTGAATCAAGTCCCGAATCCCGAGTCTTGACTCATTCTCAAGTGTCATAATATCAACAAAAAATATAATAAATGTTTATCACGATTCATCATCACGAGTCATCCACATGTCATAAACTAATTAGTCACTGAGTTCCTCTGCCCCTTTTACAGGAACAGGGAATGGCTTGGCCTTTTTCTCTAGAGGAAGAAGGTCTTGCCCCTGGGGCTACAAATGGACTCTATCATCCTCTAGAAGCAAAAATAGGAGGTTGCCTCTGTCCTTTGTTGCTGTTTATCCTAGATGGTGTCACCTTTGCCTCCTCCTCCTCCTCCTCCTTCGCCTCCTGTTCTTGCTCCTCCTCCTCCTCTACCTGTCTCTCCCCTGCAACTGATACCTCCTCTGGCTCCAGTGCATCCGGATCCACCTCTAACCAATCAGGGATCGAGTCCATAATAGGCCTCTCAGTCTCAAGTTTCAACCGTCCATGCAACAGTGGTGTTAATATGGTTCAATGAAATGGCTTCCATGTCAGGGGTTATCTGAAGTTGTCTCATCCTCAATCAGGGAAATCTCCTCCTCTTGGATAGTGACAAACACCTCCTCTCTCCACAACAACGAATCACAAAGGTTAGAGTGCAAAATGAGTGGAAAAATCGGCCTTTTCCTAACTTATACATGGCCAGACACCTCACTCACGAGTTTTTGGATAAAATCCCGATTTTATCCCGAGTTTTACGATTAAATCTCGAGTTCTTCATTTTTGAAAAAATCGTGAAAAACTCGGTTGATAAAATTGGCAAGTTGAAAAAATTGCGAGTTCCTGATGTTATCGTGACTTTTCCGTCAAACGTTTTGTGTTGTTTGGATAAATCCTTTGTTAAATTTCCACAGCTTGGATGTTGGATTTCGTCATTTGTTGATCCCGTAGAGTCTGTCTAACACCTTTCGTCTCGTGCCCAAAACTTCGCAATAGCTCAACTCCAACTTGGCGTAGCGTGATGTACTTCAGTTAATAGGATATATTTCCCGTCTTGTAGAGTTTGTTAACCTTGACTCTCATCTCTTCACGCCGAAAGCTTCAACAACGCGAACTTATGTTACTTAACAACAAAATTGTTGTCTTGTGCCTTTTGTTAGCCAGTGGAACCACGAGCCTATAGAACCCTGCCAAACTTCAAACTATCGTAACTCTTTATCTCTTAGGAGTTTTCCAAAGTGCCATATATTGTTGGAAAGATCTCTCAGAGGGCTATCCAACTATGCACTTTGCAAGGGAATTTGAGTTGATCTTATGCAGACAAAATGGCTTCAAAGATAGGCCTTCAAATCAATAGTCTGCAAACACTACACAACTTTAACTTGACATCAATGGCACCCAACTGTCATCTTGCTCAACATTCTCCAACAAGCTCCCCTTGAACTTGACACTGCTTGTCATTAATGACTACTCCTTTGACATTAATGACAACACTTTGTTCAATAGTAATATATATAAAAAAGTTTCGAATTATTGTTAAAAAAGTGCATGTGAAAGTAAAAAGGGAATTTTTCCAATATATTTGAAACTACACATAAGAAAAAGAAGAATAGATAAGATAATCTTAATTCCTCATGACTTGCCATGGTTGGTTTACAAGGTCGTGGTTTTGGAAACTTTTGGTAATTGCCCATGGCATTTACAAGGTAAAGAAAAACAAATATCTCTTGACATGAATGTTAAGTTTTATCTTTTGATGTGGAGGAATTATGCGAGTTAAAGGTGATATGTGATCCAGGTGGATATTGGTGGCCACCCCCCTATTCCACCTAGACCTCCAGTCAGTTTCATCAGTGTCCTTAATGATAGCAGCATTTACTATTTTTAGCAATTTTTCGAGTCCTGAACTTCCGAAGCTGTCTTGACCCCCTAAACAACATTTTCTTGAGGTTTACAGCAAGCCTATAGTCGTAGTTTGGGGCTTGCTGCAAATCCTATAGTACTCAGAGAGATCTTTCTAATGAGGTATCATATACGTCAAACAAAGATCATATGGCCAAGTTACGACCCCGGAAAGTTGGCTGCCCCAACTAACCCCAACGGGGTCCACAAACTCTTGGCATTCCATCTCCTAGGTTTAGGGTTTTGGTTGTTTAGGGTTTCACTTTGTTGTTTAATAATAAAAAGGCCCTTAAGCCTCATTGTAACATAGTTCAGAGGCATGTAGCTGCTACATCTCTTCTTAGAGATAAGCTAACATCGCTCGAGCTAGTTTATTTCTATTTTGCATGTAAGCATCTTTCAATTTTTTGATATTAATGAAATGAAGTTTTGTTCTTGCTGCATTCCCGTGTCTATGCTTGTTTGTTTTTTTTTTTGTTTTTTTTTGTTTTTTTTTTTGTTTTTGTTTTTGTTTTTGTTTTTGTTTGTTTGTTTGTTTGTTTGTTTGTTTTTTTTTTTTTGTTTGGTTTTATTGTTTTTGTTTATTTTGTATTATTTCGTTCTAGTTTTGTTTAATTAAAATCTTCTGATATTTGTATTCTGTTGCGTTCTTGTATAAGTCCGGATCAATGGTATCAGATCAATTTCTTTTTCTCTATTTTTCTTTGCATGCCCCTTACGAGGTCGGGTATACGGAGTTATGGCTCGAACTGGTTGAACCATTGTAAGACCAGCGTCGCAAACCTTGACAACCTCCCATGGAGGAAGAAAAGAAAGACGAGGGAGTAGGGGATCCTTTCAAAATATTGCTCGAAGAAGCCCTCGAGCGACAAAGGAATGCGATGATGGATAACTTTGCCCAGATCCTTCAGCAGATGCCCATAGGCGACGCATCTTCATCCGAAAGCCACGCTAGAGGCACCACTCCCTTCAAGGTACGAGTCCCATATTTGAAGGCCAGATAGATGTAGGCATCGTAGATAGATGGTTAAATCTGTTGGAAGGATAATTTTTGGTCCAATTGGGAAAATATTACTTTTGCACTCCTCAAAGTCGCCCCCCATGTCAAGGACTGGTGGGAAACCTACATTGAACAAAGGGACAAGAGAGAATCCTCATTGTTTTCAGTTGCACTCACTTGGAATTCTTTTCGAGATGCCATTAAGGAACAATATTACCCCCTGGAGAGCTATGAGGACAAGTACATACAATGGACTACGCTGTGGTAGCAAATGGATCAAGATGTGTGAGCTGGCGAATCTTTTCCATACCCTGCGCACAAAGTTGGGTATCAAAGATTTTGAGAAACATTTGGTGCTCAAGTATCACAGTTGCTTGCACAAATACATACAAGAGGAAATGCGGTTCCTGGACATCTCCTCGCTTGGTGCAACATACTGATATGTTGCCAAGATTCAACAAAAATTCAAGCAAAAGAAGCAAGATTTTGGATCTTCGAACCCAAAGCAGAGCAAAGGCACCCCACAAGCCACAGAGCAAAGGGCAGAGTCAGGTCGCGACCCCTCAAGGCAACTCCTCGAAGCAACAAGCCAAGAATAATAGAAACGCGAAGGACATTGACAAGTGGTGTGAGTTCCATAAAATTTCCACTCACAACACAAACGAATGTCGCGCGAAGCCAACGTTGGTGGCCGAGCTAAAACACTTAGAGACAGATGCATGCTTTGACTCTGAGCCGAAACTCGACAAGGAAACCAACAAGAAAAAGCAGATCATTGATGCCGAGCCTGCTACGATGGTAGCCACCAGCGAGCTCCAAAAGGCGGAACTTGTGAATTTAGAGGAGGGGGAGCACCTCTTCCATTCGTAGATGCTGGGTAAAGGGTTCACCGGTGCAGTTCATGTTGATAGCTAGAGCCAAAAGAAGCTGATCTCCGCCGAGGTCGTTAAGAGATTGAAGCTGCTTACAATGCTGCACCCACCACTGTACACCATTAGGTGGCTCCACCAAGGGCGAGATCTTTGTGTCAGCCAATAGTGCTCCCTGCTTTATAGCATCAATCCCTTTGCAGATGAGGTATTGTGTGGTGTTGCTCCTCTAGAATTCTGTGATGCTTTATTAGGTCAACCATACCTATGGAAGCGTCATGCTGTATATGAATCTAGACCTTGTTCTGCGATTATTACTTTGGGTCAGAAATTGTACAATATACCAGAGGTAGCGTCGCCTACCGCCCTTTCTTTAATCTCTGCCAGACAATGCAGTAAGATCATTTCCTAGACCGTGAAATTTGTCTTCCTTATGATTCGCCCTCAAGACAAGATGAAGATTGTGGCTACATCTACAACCTTTCAGACTGCGCTGCTTTGCACGATAGCAACAGATGGACAAGGTCGTGGAGGAGTACAGGGACATCTTCACCTCACCCACAGGGGGGTACCCCTACACTGTCAAGTCAAGCACTTTATCGATCTGACCTCGGGTTCGTCGCTACCTAATGGACCAATCTACTGAGGCTTTGTTCTGGAGAACAATGAAATCAAGAGGCTAATTTAGGAGCTATTGCAGAAAGGGAACATCAAGCCAAGTTCATTATCTTGTCAGAGCCCGATCATGTTAGTACAGAAGAAGGACAAAACATGGAGGCTCTGTGTTGAATATCGAGCGCTGAATAAGATCACTGTCCAGAATAGCTATCCAATCCCACAGATTGATGACCTTTTGGACCAATTCAAGGGGTCCAAATATTTCAGTAAGATTGACTTGATGTCTGGTTATCACCAAGCACCAATTGAACCTTCCGATGTGTGGAAGACTGCCGTCAAATCCAAGGAAAACTAAATCTAGGGTCTTCTATCTCGTTCACACGGCGAATCACTGTACGAGTCTAACCATGTGAATCAATGAGCTGGAGTCGAACATGGAAGACACCATTTGATTATCGGCCAATGATGTAAGCTGTTTATAAACACGAGAGAAATCACTGATGATGTTAATGGCTCTCAAGGTACTATAGTACAATCGATATGTTGTGAATAAATGAGTTGATGTCGAACACCACACAGAATCTTTTGGTCGAATGCCATTGATGAAAACCTGTCGCTAAGAGCGAGGAAGCTTGCCAATGATGTATTCAAGCACCAAGGTACTGATGGGTGTTTCTAAGTCAACTTCCTGGATAATGTGCTGATGTGCAATCAACTTTTCACCAGCCTTCTTTGGGTGGCTGCGTAGACAGTTCATCATTATTGATGATTATCCTTACGCAGGGATGGATTTCCGTGATGGTCCCGAGCTCGATTTGCTTGAGGGTGAGCAATGGGATGCTTCAGGTAAAGATACTTTGACCATTAAGTTTTTTTAAAAGTTTTACGATTTCTTTTTTGATGTTTCTGAGGCTAAACTATTTGATGTTTTCATGCAGATATCGGACTTGTTTGACTAGTAGGTGCTACATATCTCCGTTGCACATAGAGACAACCACAGTAGTAGGCAGTGGAACCAGTACAGGGCACTGTGATAGGACAAGACGCCGTACGGGATCTTGAGGTAGCTGAGATCCTATCAGACGTGGAGCGCCACATGGAGGGACTGACACAGGGGATTGATGGGACCATGGTCGATCAACTTCCATTGCGACTTCAGCGACAGACTATCGGAGTGCCTAGTCGTATTAGTTGATAATTGCACAAGATAGCTTGTGCTGTGTCGTTTTATCACGAGAACCATTGGTTTGTCTACTTAGATGTTTGCATGTAATTTTTATATGGGCGATGTAGCCATATGTGTCTCAGAGAACACATTTTGTAAAACCAAACTTAATATATATCTATATATATATATATTTTCAGTGTTTCCTCGTTCCTGTTCTGCTTTTAATATGATGTGATGTGAATTGAAAGTTATTTACATTCGTTGCAAATGTCTATGTAAAACAAAATTAGCTAGGGCATTTGCTAATGTGTTCAGATTTCTAGAAATATGTTCATATCATATGAAATCGAAATGTCTTTCTAGAAGACGCACTGTCAAAACCATGTGAAGGATGGCAGGATTTATCACTAAATAGATATTAGTGAGTTGTAGTACTATGAGCTGTGAATCAATCTTGATGACCATACGAAAAATACCATGTGAAATAGTAGAGCTATACTCAACGATGTTGTTAGTAGAGCGACCAATGCAAATCCCTTGCATGCTCACTAGCTCACCATTTGGAGCAAATATAGCCCATGCTGCAGAGGATAGGTTTTGCGTACTACATCTAGCACCATCGGCATATCCAATATACGATTTGAGAGAGGTCGACATCTGCAATCCAAAAGTAAAAAGAATCAACACAAACCATGGGAAACTCTGAAAAACACACTGCAAACACATTCAACACACCTATAAACAATATGTACATAGTGTACTACGCATGGGATCAAGCATAGTGTTTTTTGAGGTACAACCCATTTCTAGGTTGCGCCAGTGGAACTCCATCGAGGTCTACTAACTCATAGGCCCCTTTTGCAAGGACACGCTTGACAATGTATAGGCCCAACCACATAGGCTGGAACTTTCTTGGACCTAACTTATTGGCCTCCTGGTCATATAAGAGAACCAAATCTCCTTTTGAGAAGACTATAGGCTTGACACTGTCATATTATGCTATGATGCGTCTTTTATGAGCTTCATTGGCTAAAGCGACATTGCACTGAGTTTCATCCAAACAAGTTAGATGTAAAAGATGCTCCTCCTTTGCGGAAGCAGCAAGAAGAAGTTCGATAGCTACTAGTTTCAGCGATGGAATTTCGCATTCGATGGGAAGGATCTCTTCTAGACCATGAACCATCTAGAAGGGTGTGAATCCGGTAGCAGTCCTAACTGAGGTTCGGTATGCCCACAAGGAAGCATAGAGAGGCAAGTGCCAGTGTGATTTATGGACACCTATCATATGTTGAAGCATAGCCTTAAGAACTTTGTTGATAGCCTCAACTTGTCTGTTAGCCTAAGGATAATAGGGAGTGGAATTTTCATGTGAAAGTCCCAATTTGGCAGTTAATTTGGTCATCATATGATTCCGAAAATGTTTCTCGTGATCTGTAACTATTGCTTGTGGAATACCAAACCTAGTAATAACGTGATTGAAGAAAAAAGAAAAACTATGCAACCGTTTCGCCAGTGTTGTTAAATGTAGGCATTGCTTCGGCCCACTCAGTAAAGTAGTCAACAACGACAATGATATAACCGTGCCCCCGACCGAGTGAGGGTTCCATGTCATAAAGTCGATATCCCATTTCACAAAGGGACCAACAACGACAACGAGATGCAATGGAGCAGGCGGAGCACGAATTTTATGATCATAGATAGGTAGGAATAAGGAGATACTTTTGTCTGCAATCGTAAATCCCATTAGGGGAGATACTTTACACAAGCCTCTCTGGTTTACTTTTGTTTGGGAAACCAGATATTTTGGGTTCGATCTCCAGTATGGTCGCCAATTTGTTATACAAGATTTACAATTGCAGACAAAGGTATCTCCCCTAGGTCGGTGGCTAACCTAGAACAATAGAGAGACAAGGAACCCGATGCTTTTCCTTAAAGTAAATAGATGACAGAGTGAGGCCTACCTGGAATTCTTCGCACACTTCGCTCCTTCTTTAGCTTGGAAGCTCCAATTCCAGCTCTAAACGCCAAAATTAGAACTTGCACAGTCAAATGACACAAGCTGAGAAACTACGAGATCTATGCAGTATTGTCTAAATAGTAAATACTTATTCAATAGATCAACATGGTATTGAAATATATGAAATAACATCACATATAGGAAAACAATGAATTATTTGCATTAATATAAATGAAAGGAGATTGCAACCATAAGTAGCAGTTGATCTTGTAGAAGAGCTCCTCCAAGTTGTTGACTTGTCCTTTCCTTGTCATAATATGCACCTCCAATCACCCTAAATGCATGAGATAATAACCACTCACTGTAGCAGCATAAGGGCATAATCACTCTCCAAAAGCCAACCCCCAACCACATAGAAGGTTGGAAATATATAGAGAAGTAGGCTAAGTTTGGAGTTCTTATCCAATTACCCATCTAGGGTTTGAGATCCACCGAGGGATAGGTTCAAAGGATAAGTGGTGAAAACTCCAAAGTAGGGTAGGATAGGATTTGAATGTTTTATCAAAGATAAGTAGTTAAAACAACTTCTGGAAACTCCTAGAAGGGGAAGCTTCCAAAATCCCAATCATTCTCCCGGTTTATAGAACCACCGCGGTGTAAAGGGGAGCAACCCTGCTGGTGACCAACGTAGGCCACAGTGGAGCAACTTGTAGGCGATCGCGCCCTAACAGGCATACAGGGAGCGTTGGTCCTAAAATTGGCTCAGATGATGCAGTTTAAGGTTGAAATTATGGGGGATGAAGGGAACATGCTTAAGGCTTTGTGCAAGATGGTGACAAGGGGGAATAGGATGTTGATTGATCCCATTAGGAGGAGGCTCACTGATCGGATGTGACAAAATTGCCTATAACAACTTCGCTCCATGGGCACCCACAACACCACAACAGTTTGCAATTTCCCCGTATTATTCTTGAGATGATGTACTTGGACCAACATGACCCAATTGGCTTAACAGTGTACACGTGGTTTGGCAGCTGATCCGAGGCCTAGATGAGGTTGGTCTCACCTTTTGAGGCATGGGAGGGTTAGCACCATTCTCCAAGCCCTCAACGATGGAGCAAATTCAAGCTATTCTACCACTAGGAGACCCATGAGACCCATTTATTGCCCCAAACACAAAACTGGGGTCCACTTGATGATTTGCATGGATGTCTAGGGGCCAACCCCTAGTAGATTATGGAGCCCTCTTGACTCATTTTGGCACAGAGAGAGGTCAACGCATGGCTCCAAAGGGTCCACGCAGGTGCAAAGGGGAGCAACTTGCTTGTGACCAACGCAGGCCACAGTGGAGCAACCTATAGGTGATCGCACCCCAGTAGGCATACAAGGAGCGTGGGTCCTAAAACTGGCTCAGATGATGCAGTTTAGGGCTGAAATTATAGGGGATAAAGGGAACATGCATAGGGATTTGTGTGAGATGGTGACAAGGGGGAGTATGATGTTGATTGATCCCACTAGGAGGGTCACTAATCGGATGTGACAAAATTGCCTATAACAACTTTGCTCCACGGGCACCCACAACACCACCACAGTCTGCACTTTGCGTCGTATTATTCCCGAGATGATGTACTTGGACCAACATGCCCCAACTGGCTTAACAATGTGCACGTTGTTTGGCAGCTGATCTGATGTCCAAATGAGGTTGGTCTCACCTTTTGAGACATGGGAGCGTTAACACCATTCTCCAAGCCCTCAACGATGGAGCAAATTTAGGCTATTCTACCACCAAGAGACCCATGAAACCCATTTATTGCCCCAAACACAAAACTGGGGTCCACTTGATGATTTGCATGGATGTCAAGGAGCCAACCCCTAGTAGATTATGGAGCCCTCTTGACTCATTTTGGCATAGAGAGAGCTCAACACATGGCTGCAATGGTTCCAAGGGGCTAAAGCAGTGATGGCGTTGACGTTTCAACCCTCTTATGGGTTTATCTTTATGATATTTCATTGGCTATGTGGTTGGCTTGTAACCACAATTAGTTTTTCCCTTCATTTGACAACTATTAGGGGCTTCTAGGCTAAAATTAGACTTGATAAATCTTGTATGAATAGATGAGAGTTCATTTGAGCTTCTCATCACCATCGCACTTTGGATTGGATCTCTTGAGATAAAGCTGTACTTATTTCTTTGGCTATTGGAGAATCTTTTGGAATGCATTTGACATTTGGAGCTAATTCACATTTCTTCTTTGGAGCTATTTCTTGGATCATGATGGATATATTGCATGTCATCTTGTAAGTGCTAAATTTTGATGGAAGTTTTCTCTTGAATTTGTTTAATGTATGGAATTGCTACTTCTAGAATGTGCTACTTGTGCCCTAATTATTGAAAATTAATTTTGGAAGGCTTTCTAGTTGAGTATTGCATACGTTATTCAATTTATGGCATGTAATGAATGTTCCTAATGGAGGAAATTCTTTAACTCTCCATGAAATTCCATTATCTTTAAAGTGGGTAAATGCTTAAACCCGCTACTTAGGGCATCATTTTTAAGCCTTCTCAGAGATGATGTAGCTCATCTTGGACATCCTAAGACTCCATATGCCCAAAGGACAAGGCACTAATCCAAGTCTTCGTTGGTCATCTCTACTTTTCATCCATAATTTTTCCTCTTAAAATTTAGCCCTTTTATGGCTAGGGCGAAAATTTAGGGCTTGCAAAGAAATTTTAGAGAGGATATTTTTAGGAAATTCGAGAGCCTAAACATCAAGCTTAGGCTCTGGCCACCTATGCTCCAAGCTTGGTGGGCATCCACGCGAGTTTCATCCATAAAATCTCTTGCGCTATGTGTTGCTCCAAAGGGAAACACTATGTTCTTCTCCCTCAACTTGAGGACTTCCTTGAAGGCTGTATGAACTTAGTACTTGTTGAAGTAAATCACAAGAAGCCTTTTCTCTCTGGCCTTGGCCTTGTGAATACCTATTTTTTTTTTTAACCACATGGTGAATCGGTCACTGCCAGGCCTAATCTATGGGAGACCCAGGATCAAACCTCATAGCTGCCACTATAACACCAAGAGCATAACCAACCACCTACAAGTCGGGTATACTAAGTTCCTATGATTTTAGCAAGAGCAGACTCACGGGAAAGGGGAATCCGCCCCTCTAGCCGCCACCACAACAGGTCATTGTACTCAATGAGATTTGAACTTCGGCCTCCCCGGGCTTCGCCCATGTGACTTACCGTCAAACCACACATCACTGTACCTTGTGAATACCTATTACCATTGAAAAACCTCAAAACCCTAGGTCTCGTGCCTTATTTTTTAGGCATTTTCTTAGATAGTGATTTGCTTCATTGAAGCCTTGTACCTTTATTGAGTCTCTTTTGAATGGGCTCTAGCTTGATCACTTTGTGCCATATACCTAGCATATCTATTCTAAGTGATCTTCTTACAAAGACTCCTCCCATAGGTGAAAGTCCGTAAATAGTAGGGGACCCTAGCTAAGGTGACAGTGGGCCATTGTCCCATTGTTAGAAGTTAGTCTAGTTCTTTGTCTTGTAGGGTTTCCTTCTCCAAGGCCTACTAGATATTGTGGTGACACGTCCAACAATTGGTACCATGGCCAAGGTACCTTGTCTCGAAGTCCTTCCCCTCCATTACCACTATTATGACAAGCACCTAAGGATTGAAGGGTTGACCTAAGACATGTCATCAACCCTTAGGGGTTGGAAACACCTAATAGGGCTGACCTTCTGTCCATCCTTAACACAAGTAGGGAACACTTTCATGGGACTTGTGTTAAATTGGCAACTAGGGCCAAACTCCATGTGGATGTGGATCAGCTTATTTATGGCAGCTGATATTTTTATTGGATCCCTCTCGTCGAGAGGTGTAGGATTGATCCAAAGATCATCCGATTCCGATAAGTATTTATGGAGTTATGAATTTATTTTGTTTATAGTAATTATTATAAGCCGACCGCACTTATGTAGGCTCTAGAAGCCCAACCGACGTGTCTATTCATCATCTTCGTTTTAGTATAAATAGAAGAGGATTTGAAGTCATTTGTGCACACATTCTTCATGTGATCTTCTCCTCTCCACGTCTTGGGTTTTTGGTGAAGGAGAGTCACATAGAAGAATACGCTGGCCTTGTATGATGCCCTAGCTGCTGAAGGAGATCTGGCCGCAGTTCAAATCCGCAGCAAAGGAAGGCTCCTAACCGCAGCAAGAGTATGCCCTAATCCGCAGCAAAGGAAGGCTCCTAACCGCAGCAAGAGTATGCCCTAGCTGCAGCAAAAAAGGAACATTCAGCGTGGCTGTTCTGAGGCCATTTCAGGAAGACCGTGAGGCTGTTTAAGAGGGCCGAGTTAGAGGAGATAAGCATCAGATCTGTTGGGGTATCGTTGGAGGGAAAAGGATAAGGTTTATGCTGCCTGGAAGCTACAGGAAGACTGTGTGTTAGGCCGCAGGCCTTAACACCACAGTCAAGTATTGTGTTGGGATGTTTGAGGGCTTATATATGCCCAGATCAACAACATAACGAAGGAGCTTTCCTATGAGGCAATACCGCAGAGGTTAAAGGCTGTTTTGATGACTGTTGAAGGACCGTTACAATAGTGCTTCGTGCCCTAACCAGTCATCATGATGACAGTAGCAAAACTATTATTGACTGTGTCCTATTTCATGAAACAGTGACAACTAGTGCAACAAGAAGACATCAGAATTCTGGGAGATGTTTTGGGTCAAGGGTTGACCATGATTGCCTCTGTTTTCTGGACATCCTGCTGGTGCATACACAGTCCAAGCCGTCCTAAATGCAGGCAATGGAGACACCTCATATGCAGTCAATGAAGACATCTAAGAGCAGCAAGGAGAACTGTTTTGTTGTAGGTGACAGCATGAGGATAAACGTTGTTACATATCTCAGATTTGAGTATAGTTTCATGATGAGTAAGTGCTGTCATAGAAGAACCTTAGACAGCATAGATTTGATAAATGGGGCAGCCTCTAGGATAAGCTGTTCAAGGGTAAAGAGGGTTGCACTAACAATGTTGGAACCTCACTGTGATCAATAAGAACAGCTCAGGGATATTTTGGTATAGCACCGAGATGATGGGCATGGTGATGGAAGATGCAGCATGATCAGTGAGACTGCATAGTGATGTATGAACAGCATGAAGTAGATCAGGGGCAGCAAATGGACGAGATGCTGGTCAATGATAGGTGAAGGAGTCACCTTGAGAATCAGTTGAAGCAGAATGTCTTCAACTGATCTCATCATGATATGAAATGATCTATGCTAGATCTAGATAAGTCAAAGTATTGACTGCTGTTGTAAATGTACTCTCTCTCTCT